>APFE030964446.1:227632-247026 GCA_000404065.3 Pinus taeda | reverse complement strand
TTGAAGCATCATGACCAAAACCTTGTTCACGGCTTCCACTTGACTGTTTGCCTGAGGATAGTATGGGGTCGAACTATCATGCCTAAGGCCCAATTGGGTTGTTAACTCGGTCATCATGTGATTACGAAAATGTTTTCCGTGATCAGTGACGATGGCTTGGGGTACTCCGAACCGTGAAATAATATGGTTGAACAAAAACTGCGCCGCGGTGTGGCCATCTTCTGACAATGTAGGCATCGCCTCGGCCCATTTCATGAAATAATCCACAACAACGATGATGTACCCATGCCCCCCGGCCAAGCGAGGGTTACAGGTCACATAATCGATGCCCCATTTGGCAAAAGGGCCGACGGTTACAACGTGGTGCAGTGGGGTAGGGGGCACACGCATCTTCCGTTGGTAAATCTGGCACTCATGACACGAACAGACAGCAAGAATGCAATCCTTGAAAATGGAGGGCCAGAAATAGCCGGAATGGAGGATTTTCTGTGCGGTGGCATATCCAGACATGTGACTACCACACGCACCGAAGTGGCAGTCATTCAGAACTCTCTCTGCTTCTTTGAAAGTTAGACATCGGCGAAGAACAGAATCAACGTCGAGACGGTACAGGGTGTCCCCAATGATGCGATATGGTTGGGCTTGGTGTCAGATCCATCGGCGAGCATCCTTAGAGGTCTTGGGACGGAAGGAGGACGTCTGCAAGTAGACAATAATATACCTGTACCAGGGATTGAGGGTGCTAATGAGGAAGAGAGTTTCATCTGGAATGGAATCGTCTAACTGAGAGGAGGCAGCAGTGGATGGCAAAGAATACAACAGTTCAGTGAAGACAAGTGATTTCTTAGACTTGGCAGCAGTAAATTCCAAGTCAAACTCTTGGACGATGACTATCCACTTCAAGTATTTGCCCCTAGCAACTGGCGTGACAGAATATAGGTCATAGGGTTGCAATCGGAGATCACTGTCGTAGTACGCAACAAGATGTAATGAGGGAAATGTTGAACAACGCAAACAACAGCGAGGGCCAACTTCTTGACATAAGCATATCGAGATTCCATATCTAACAAATTGCGGCTAAGGTAATAGATAACGTGTTCAACGCCATCATCGTCATCTTGAACCAGAACCATGCCGATGGTGGTGGCAGCAACGGCCAAATACAAGGTGTAATCGCAATGATAATTTGGAGGCCGCAACAAAGGGGCAGAAGCTAGAAGAGTTTTAAGATGTGCAAAAGACTCCTCAGCTATGGCATCCCTTCAAAACGGGGTGTCGCGTTTGAGTAACCGCGTGAAACCTTTTTCCACTTCGGCATAATTCAGGATAAATTGTCGTAAGAAATTTGCTTTACCCTGCAAATTCTGTAGTTGCCGCAAAGAAGCAGGGGGAGGAAGATTCAAAATGGCTTCGACTTTAAGGGGATCCAAGCGGATGCCCTCTCGGGAGACGATAAACCCGAGAAGTCGACCGGATTCTATGCAGAAGACACATTTATGAAGATTAAGTCAGATATTGTAGTGTCGACAGTGGAGAAAAGTCTTGTAGAGATGTGACGGATGGTCTTGGCACTTAGCCGAATGAGTGGGAAGGCCATCCAGATAAGGCTGTACGATGTGATGGATATCGTGAAAGGCATAAGACATCGCACGTTGAAAAGTGGCACCGGTATTCTTGAGACCGAAAGGGAGCTTTTTGTAAGCGAAATTACCCCATGAACAGATAAAGGCCGTTTTGTGTTGATCAGCGGGCGCGATATTAATCTGGTTGTAGCTAGAAAAGCCATCCATGAACGAATATATCTCACTCCCAGCACACTCATCAATGAGCTGGTCAATGAAAGGTGTGGGGTAGTTATATTTCGAGCAGGCTCGGTTAATATCGCGATAATCGACACAGACACGAATAGTACCCTGCTTTTTATTGACAGGGACAATTTTAGAGACCCAATCTGTGAGTGGGATAGGGTAAATGAAACTAGCTTTAAGAATTTTTTTGACTTCCGCTTTGATAGTTGCAGCCTTGCGGGGGTGCACAAGGCATAAATGCTGATGAACAGGTTTTGCTCCTGGATATGTAGGTATCTCATGCACTATGATGTTTGGATCGATGTCAGGCATCTCTTCATAAGACCACGCAAAAACGTCACGGAACTCACAAAAAAGAGCTATATAGATTTGAATTTCCTCAGGAGTGCAGGTGACTCCTATGTAGATGTTCTCGACAATCCCTGGTTTGATAGAGATGTCAACAGGTTGGGTCTGCATAATGTTCCCCAAATTCCATTCAGACGATACTTGATAGACCTGAATAGGCATCTGAAGAGGTTGTGAAGGGAGACACAGAGCAAACCGCTCGAGACAAGCCAACATTTCCCGAAGGGTAGGGAGAAACGAGGGACAGTGATGAAGATTGAACCACGGAGGTTCCTCGAGAGACATGGTCTCCATGATGGCTTCTTCGGAAGGAAATATTTCCCTTAATGGATCTGAGGAGGTACATTCTCCAAGCCAAGGGGAATAGTTGTATGAGTCAAGAGCTCCGCTTAAAGAAGCGGGTTCAGCAGGAAGAGCCGATACAACAGCGATTTCGATGTAGTCAAGCTCGGCAGGACTCAACGGCATCTCCTCACCCCACAGTTCTATCTGGTTGATGGGGGGAAGGACCCAAGGATCAGAATGAACCGAAATCATATTGATGGAAGCGAGGTTTGGAGGTGGGAGTGAGAAAACACCCATGGGGGCGGGATCTTTGAAGAGCTCGGCTCCCACACTCTCGAATGGGATGGAGGTATGCTCCATGAAAGGCACATTTCCTTCAGAAGAAGAAGCGAAGAAGGAGAGCTGGTCTACCGTGACAATTTTCCCTTGGTGAGGGAAACGGATGACACGGAAGAGGGATGAAGCCATGGCACGCATGGCATACGTCCAACTCCGGCCTAAAAGGAGGTTGTAAGTAAGATTTGTGTCAACGACCTCAACTTCTACTTAAACAGTTTTACCTTCTAAAGTGATCGGAAATCCTTGAAGAATACCATAGGGATGAGATTCCCTCCCATCGAAGGCTTCCAATGTCGTAGGAGACTGGCTCAAAGTCGGAGACCCGATCGCTTTCCAACAAGCAATATACATGATGCAAGTTGACGCGCCCTCATCAATAACTGTATGATGGATCGTTTTGGAATTGATGATGACTTGTATAAGAAAGGCGATCTGATGAGGCAGCCTTGGAACATGGCTCTCGAGATCAAATGTAATCAAATCCAAATCTGTTGGGTCGATGCCACCGATGGCCGATAGCAGGGACTTCCTCTGGGAGGGGCAGCTCTGGAGAACTTCTAAGGCGGACATAGCCGACGGAGCCTGCGCTAAGTCCTCAACTATGCTATAATGCTGGGCAACACGAGCATTTGGGTTGTAAGATGATCTCCTGAGTACTCCTTTGGGAGCGGGTCGGATGGTCGTCTTAGTACTTGGTCTCTTGATATGGAGTGGACCAGAGCTGGACGAAGGAGCACTTGAGGGAACCTCAGGCTCGTTCCCGGCAGATGACGGATACTCCTTTGTTCGTGTCGTTACATGAACAGGAATGGTTCCAGCCATGAACACTTGGGAACCAAAGGGAGATGAAGACGAAGATGGATCAGCCACCATTTGAGTCTGTTGAGAGGGGAAAGGTTCTTTCAAAACCGCAGGAATCCCAGGGGCACCTTTCAACAAACGACTAACCTCGGACTGCCTAGGGCAGTCTCTGGTGTAGTGATCCTCATCACAGATGAGACAAGGATACTTGGGTTTGCGCTTAGCTCCTTCCTTGGAGGGAGGTTTGGAGGAATCCTGTTTAGGTTGCTTAGACTTATTCTTTACTTTCCCCTTTTTCTTTCCTTTCGAGGCCTTATTCGTTGTGGTGGACTGGACAGCGTTAACCTCGGAAGTACTTCCAGAATTTGAACCACTCTGAGAAGTGTTTTCGCTAGAAGCATTTGGTTTTGGCTTCCCAGGGTTTGAAGATGACTTTTTCGACGACAGATTCATAGAGCCAATAACTCCATCAACAGATGGTTTGGGTGGAGCCTTGGATGTACCATGTCTCGGGGCATAAGGCAAATACTCATCCAAAGTACCTGACTGAGAGTACACTAAGTCAAGGTACTGAGCAAGCGCAATAGCTTGCTCTTCAGTTACGCAAGCTCCCATGGCAATGTCCCGTGAGATCTTAGGGACAAAGGAAGTTGTGAACCAATCGGTGAGGAGTTGATTAGGAATCCAAAACTTGATAAACCGATGACCCCTTCTCCATTCATGTATATGATCAGAGATGTGCATAGCCATGTCCTGCTTAAGAGACGTAAGGAGATGGGTCCCTGTCTCGTACTGAATGGGTAACTGAAAATGAGTGAGGAAAGCCATAGCCAATGAATTGAAATCTTGAAAAGACCCACGGGTCAATTCAATGTACCATTTAGCAGCGGAGCCGGTGAGAGTCCTTTGGAACAGGCGAAGTTGAACTGAATCATCAAGCCATGAATTGGACGAACACCAAAGGTGATAAGTCATTACATGGGCTTGAGGGTCCTCTCCGGCTTTGTCGTCGAATTTGGGACAATCGCCAGGTATCTTAGTTGGAACTGGTGGCCATTGTGGATTATACAAAATAGGATCATTAGTTAACTTCGACACATCGGGCAGTTCCAACGTCGCTAGAAATGGTAGCTGCGGATTGAAGGACATCTGTGGATATGAGGTCGAGCCAGAGTTCCATCCAGTTGCTGGTTGCCCCCATTGACCTTGTCTGGACGGACCAGGTCCAAAAGGACCTTGTCCATAGGAACTTTTTCCATAAGGGTTATATCCATAGCTGGATGGTTGATTCTGGTTCTGCCCCCCAGTGCCCCATTGGTTACCATACTTCCCTACAGGAGCAACATTGGGTTTCTGGTAATTTTGATACGGGGCAAATAGATTTTTCCCCTGGGGTTGCCGGTATCCATAGGGTTGCTAGGCTCCATATTGAGCCTGGGAACCAGGCGGCATTTGATAAGAAGGTTGGGATTGGTACCCACCTTGTGGCTGGAGACCAATTTGATTTTGGGGCTTGTAACCAGCTTGAGCTTGAGAAGCAGGAACCATCTGCATTCCCGGTTGAACCGCCCCAGAGAGATATCCTTACGAAGACTGAGGTTGGACCATCTGGCTGGAAGGTTGTCCTTGAGATGGACCTACTTGCCTAGAAGGTTGGACTTGCTGGGCGTTTGGTTGTTCTTGCGCAACCGAAGGTTGTCCTTGTAGACCAGATGGTTGACTAGGCTGAACATTAGGCTGGCCTTGCTACATGTAAGGTTGGCCACCTTGCCCAAAAGAGTAGCCTTGCTGGTTTCTGGGTTGTCCTTGCTGTGCATAAGGTTGTCCCGGATTCCCATAGGGTTGACTCAAAGGATATCCCTACTGGGGTCCAGGTTGTCCTTTTTGAGCATAAGGTTGTCCTAGGTTTCCAGAAGGTTGCCCAAGATATGTATAAGACGGACCACCAGAGGCTGAAGGTTGTCCCTGGTAGGGTTGTCCTTGCGAGCCTCCAAGTTGCCCTGGATAGGTTTGGCCATAATACTGCTACCCATAATTAGGCTGCGAGTAGGATGGCTGACCTTGGTATGATGGTCCTTGAGATGGTTGCCCTCGACTCGAATGGAATTGGCCACCACCATAACTGGTGGTACCCCAAGCGACATTCAACGGAACTGTACCCTCAACAGCGGGTTGGGCTGGCAAGGAGGTATACAAATAATGATTGACAAGGTCATAATAAGGGCCTTTCCCGCCTGGATTTTGGATAGCATGCAAGTACTGAGAATATGCCCCCCCTGCTGAAATGGCATCAGAAGAAGGCGGGGCACCGCATGCAGGATGAACAACTCTGGCAGCATGTGTCGATTTACCACTACGTACCGAACCACGGGATGGGCCGCCAACAGTAGTTACGATGGAAGATGCCATAACGACACTAGCAACTAGAGTCGACGATGCGGCACAAATGGTCGGATTGGTCGGAACTGACGTGACAGCGGTATGGTGAACCTGGGAGACAAAAGATCCCATAGTGGGAACAATGTTATTATCCCACATAGAAGAGGAACTCGCAGAGCCCATAGCATCCCTCAGAGATCTATAGCGCGCCGGCACTGTAATACCGAGAGGTGTAACACTGTAGGGTGTAGATATAACCGGGGATGTGGCCGGGATGGGAGTCTCAATACTCGACATAACGGGTGTTCCACTCGATATAGGAGATGTGTCTTCCATATCAGAGGAAGCCATCGGGGACGAAACACCAATAGGAGTAGAGGGAAAATCCTCTTTAGAAGGTTCCCAAACAAAGTTCCAAAAGAAATCGTAAAGCTCATCCTCTGGAGCACAAGAGTTCAACGGTTGGACACTTGGAAAAATAGGGAAAGTGTCACCACAAACCATTGTCTCAGGAGCAGCAGAAGAAAGAGACCCTTGGTCACTCGGGATGGGAGACGAGATCGATGGATCCGCCAGGATGATCGAATCAAACAAAAATCCTAGACAAGCTAACGATAAGAGACCCTACTCAAAACTAGCACAAACAAGATCTAACAAGGTAAATGTAATCGTGGTCGAATAAAATTTTTAAGACATTAGGACACAACTTGACCTTTTCATGTTTTAAGAGTCAAGAAAAGCAAAAAATATGACTCTAGTCGCCTTCGAATATTTAGTGAGCCCGAAGTGACAAATGCTCAATAGAGCCTTTTCTTTTAAGGAGTCCGAAAAGGATCAAAAAGTGACTGCTTTGGAGAAACTAGGCAAGGGTTACCAGACAATCCGTAAAACTATATATACACCTTAGCAATCATATTAAAGGCCAAGGACTTTCTGTACGGCAGTCAATCTTCCCGAATGCTGTGTTTGGTGGCGTTACGGGTTGTAAGGCGCAGACACGGCTTCCTATGGATCAAGGATGATAACCTAGTGAGTCTCCCCTATATATACACGAACGGTACGTGGGAGCACAAGTCCGTACTGAACACAGTGAGTCATAAGGAGGAATCACCCAACCTAATGCAAGAACAAAAGTGACTAGGTTTAACGACGCCGAGCACGTCTCTACCTAGACCTCTAGAATGTGAGCGTTATGTTCCCATTGCTTTTTAAGTTCATTCGATTTATTTCAAAGTTGATCTTGAGTTAAGTTTCGGTTTTCAGGTCCTACCGTATGTAATTTCTCAAAACCCCTAAATGCAATCTACATGCCAAAACATGTCATTCCATTTGATGAATGCTAATTATAAAAGAGAGTTGGAGAACTTTCATGCAAACTAAATGATCGCAAACAACAAAGAGTTTCCCTAATGCAGCTAATGCAAATCAATAACTTTTCTTTAAGATCACTAATTCACTAATCGAAATGAAAAGTCTTAACTTTCATTAACTTGTTCGAAAGCAAAAGATCTTTTCTTTTTCGATAATGGAAAAGTGCACTAAAGAACTTTTGAGAAATAATACTAACAAATTCTAACCAATAAACACACGTTTAGTTCCTCGAAACACAAATCAAATGTCCAAAGAATCAAAAATATCCCAAAGAAAACAATGAGCCGTGTGATCTGGGCTCAAAGTGGGATGAAGCGGAACTCAAGTGAAGACGGAGAAAATCACCTAAATAACGCAACGAAGTGATTCACAACTACGAAACAAGTGTAAGGGAGCAATCAAGAGAGTTGACTAGACAACAAAAAAGATTGAAACACCTTAGGAAGGCTCGATTCACAAGGCCACTAGATTCCATAGGGCTAGAAATGCGAAATTGGGAGAAAAAAGCAAACACCCAAAGGGTAGCGATCGAAACCAGTCAAATCACACTCCAACACACCAAAGTAGTCTAGTAAAGGTACTTAGGGTGAAGCCAAAGCTCAAAAAATGGAGAACCAAGCAAAATTCAAACGTTTACAGGCCTGGCGCGACTGTCAGACTGCAACAAGCGCCTTTCAGGATTGGCGCGGGTTGTCAATGTGCAACTTGCGCCAACTGGCGCGACTGTCACGCTATAAACTAGTGCTAGTCGAGTTTGCTATGGAAAATAAAAAACACAAAAGCCAAGGCTAAACCAACAATACCTAAGTACTCTCAAGAGGCAAAAATAATAGAATTATCCAACCCAGAAAGCAAAACAAGCAGGAGGAACCAAGGAAACAATCAAGGAACAAGGCTAGTCCCAAGTTGTTTAGTTTGCAAACCAAACCGGAGATGGACTGAATTAGCATTGATCTACTTCGCTAATGAAAAGCAATAGCGTTTCGAAGGCTATCTAGCCAGACTTCAGACTCCATCTAATAGTTCACAAATCAAACAACAAGACAAGATAAACAAACAAGGCAAAGCCAACTCCCCAGCAGAGTCGCCAAATTGTTGTGTAGGTAAATCCCCTCTGCGGACAAAGGCGATCCCTCTAGCCTAACTGAGGTCTAGCAACAATCAAACAATGCTAACACGCAAGTTCCTAATTGCAAAGTAAAGGCCAATGATGAGAGCCTATCTCGAATGCGATGCTTATATTCGTAGAAGGGTCGTCGCTTCCGTTCTTTCGCTTCAGCTGGTCACAATCCTTACGATCCTCATGAATAGACACCTGCACATGCAAAGAACAAGACAAATACAAGCATAAAATCCAAGAAATGCAACTATGTATTAGTCAGAAAGGATACAACTCAAACATCATAATAAAGACACATGAGCGGAACCATAATGATAGTCGTCTATTATTACTGATAAACAAAAGAGAATACAACCAAGTTCTGACGTCAAATCCTCCTTTGGCTGGGTGATCAGCAACACATGCCTTGCAAAGCTTGAAGGGGATGGGGAACAAGCCTCTCTCTCCTTGATTACTTGGACATAGATCTCCTCTTTAAAGATATAGCCTCATAGGGATGAACAAGGCCTCTTGTAACATGAGCTTAGCAATTCTCAGACTTTGAGACTTAGATTTGGGAGCTTGAAAAGTAGAATTACTAACTAGCTTGTCAAAGGGAAAAGAACAAGCTTATATAGAGGTAAGAGGAGTAGATAAGACCACCCACTTGATTCATGGGATTGTCCTTATCATAAGGAAGCTTCCATGAGAGGTGGATAACTACTTCCCTCCTTGGGAGATACGAAGCCCAACTAAATCAATCCAAATTGGAAATAGTTAATGGATAAGGTGGAAGGAACCTTCGGAAGTTTGATGGTTAAAAACTTTACCCAACTGGGTTGGCGCTAGTGCGACTCTAAGACAGAGCACCAACTTGCACGCCCTCTTTGGAGGATTTACCCCATTGGTGCGAGTAATACATTGTGGAACAGCGCCAATGGAGAAAGGGCTACATTTTTGGGTATTTTACAGAAGGTGTCTTCAGGGCATATAGAGTACATACTTTAAGGGATACAAAGCAGGTGTTTGCAAGTCATGTCACTTCTCACAGGTCCCGGAATAGGTCCTCCAATGTACGGGAGAAGGGGTAACAGGGACGGTGACAAAATACTGTGTAACAACTGTCATATGCCGGCCTTTTGTATCTTAAGATGTTTTTTATATTGTCAATATAATCTGTGATGCTTTTTTCTCTAAAAAATAAAAAAATGAGTTTACACATTTTATAGTCGATTCCAAAACCGGTTACTGATGGTTACAGAGATAAGAGAATAAATATTTTTAGTAATGAATTATGTTCTCATACATAAAATGCATTTCAATAACTAACCCTTCTTGGGGTTCAATGATAAAACCTTACTGTATCAGTGACTTTTATTCTCCTAACATCTGATGTCAAAATTTATTGGCCACATGAAAAGCCATTGAGCCATTGACGTTCGAACTATCTAGCCATTGAGCCATTGAGGTGCGAACCATCCACTAAGTAGAAGAACCGAGACATATTAATATGGAACCACATATAGAAATCAAAAGAATGTTCGATACGGGATGATTAAGAGTATCTGTCTCAGGGTTTCCATCTGATTGTGAGGGATTTGAGTGGACAAAGCTATACTTCTACCTCCTTCACTTCTAGCGAACAACGTCATCCCTCCAATTGCTCCCAAGAATGGGGCTTGCACATTCAGTGGCCTTACTTTTCATTTTAATTTAATTAGGGATGTGGATCCTGTAAATGAGCAAATATGACTTATTCCTAGGTCCCGTTGATTCAGTTGTTCACTTCAAAGTTCTAATGTATATTAGTATATGATATAATAGTTTACTCATTGTGTGAATATCTGAAGTAGTCTCTGTTTCCAGCCCGTCTTGGGGTTCACTGACTAGCTATTACAGAATACAATGGGTAGAAATTTCTTTGTAAGCATTATGGCTGAAGCATGAGCTATCACGTTGAATGATGTTCCTTTAGATAATGGTCCACTTATTGGAGCCATAAGTGAGTTTAGAGCTTTGTACAATGCTGCAAATTTGATGACTTCAATGTTGAGATCGAAGGCATAAAAAATACAATGTATAAAATGCTCTTAGAGAAAAGATCATCCAAAGATTAATGGGTTGAGTGTCAAACCCATCTCTCCTAACATTTGATGTCAAAATTTATTGGCCACATGAAATGCCATTGAGCCATTGAGGTTCGAACTGTCTAGCCATTGAGCCATTGAGGTGCGAACTGTCCACTAAGTAGAAGAACTGAGACATATTAATATGGAACCACATATAGAAATCGAAAGAATGTTCAATACCGGATGATTAACAGTATCTGTCTCAGGGTTTCCATCTGATTGTGAGGGAGTTGAGTGGACAAAGCTATACTTCTCGCTCCTTCACTTGTAGCGAACAACGTCATCCCTCCAATTGCTCCCAAGAATGGGGCTTGCACATTCAGTGGCCTTACTTTTCATTTTAATTTAATTAGGGATGTGGATCCTGTAAATGAGCAAATTTGACTTATTCCTAGGTCCCGCTGATTTAGTTGTTCACTTCAAAGTTCTAATGTATATTAGTATATGATATAATAGTTTAATCACTATGTGAATATCTGAAGTAGTCTCTGTTTCTAGCCCGTCTTGGGGTTCACTGACTAGCTATTACAGAATACAATGGGTAGAAATTGCTTTGTAAGCATTATGGTTGAAGCATGAGCTGTCAAGTTGAATGATGTTCCTTTAGATAACGGTCCACGTATTGGAGCCATAAGTGAGTTTAGAGCTTTGTACAGTGCTGCAAATTTGATGCCTTCAATGTTGAGATCGAAGGCATAAAAAATACAATGTATAAAATGCTCTTAGAGAAAAGATCATCCAAAGATTAATGGGATGAGTGTCAAACCCATCTCTCCTAACATCTGATGTCAAAATTTATTGGCCACATGAAAAGCCATTGAGGCATTGAGGTTCGAACTGTCTAGCCATTGAGCCATTGAGGTGCGAACTGTCCACTAAGTAGAAGAACTGAGACATATTAATATGGAACCACATATAGAAATCGAAAGAATGTTCAATACGGGATGATCAAGAGTATCTGTCTCAGGGTTTCCATCTGATTGTGAGGGAGTTGAGTGGAAAATAGCTATACTTCTCCCTCCTTCACTTCCAGTGAACAACATCATCCCTCCAATTGCTCCCAAGAATGGGGCTTGCACATTCAGTGGCCTTACTTTTCATTTTAATTTAATTAAGGATGTGGATCATGTAAATGAGAAAATATGACTTATTCCTAGGTCCCACTGATTCAGTTGTTCACTTCAAAGTTCTAACGTATATTAGTATATGATATAATAGTTTACTCATTGTATGAATATCTGAAGCAGTGTCTGTTTCCAGCCCGTCTTGGGGTTCACTGACTAGCTATTACAGAAAATAATGGGTAGAAATTGCTTTGTAAGCATTATGGTTGAAGCATGAGCTATCAAGTTGAATGATGTTCCTTTAGATAACGGTCCACTTATTTATCCTTTTTCATACTCAACTTGATAATGAGAGGAAATTGATAATGAGTGCTCTCAATTTCTCAAGTGTCCCCTCAATCAATAAAATTATTAGTGGCTTTTTCACATTTAATAAAACTTATTATGAGGTAGATTGCCTCCTCATTGATTTCTGTATTCAGCCTTTTTCATACTCAAATTGATAATGAGTGCTCTCAATCATAATAAGATTGTTTGGTCATTTGATTTCTGTATTTAGCCTTTTTCATATGCAACTTGATAATGAGTGCTCTCAATTTCTCAAGTGTCCCCTCAATCAATAAAATTATTAGTGGCTTTTTCACATTTAATAAAACTTATTATGAGGTAGATTGCCTCCTCATTGATTTCTGTATTTAGCCTTTTTCATACTCAACTTGATAATGAGTGCTCTCAATCATAATAAGATTGTCTGGTCATTTGATTTCTGTATTTAGCCTTTTTCATATGTAACTTGATAATGAGTGCTCTCAATTTCTCAAGTGTCCCCTCAATCAGTAAAATTATTAGTGGCTTTTTCACATTTAATAAAACTTATTATGAGGTAGATTGCCTCCTCATTGATTTTTGTATTTAGCCTTTTTCATACTCAACTTGATAATGAGTGCTCTCAATCATAATAAGATTGTCTGGTCATTTGATTTCTGTATTTAGCCTTTTTCATATGCAACTTGATAATGAGTGCTCTCAATTTCTCAATTGTCCCCTCAATCAATAAAATTATTAGTGTTTTTTTCACATTTAATAAAACTTATTATGAGGTAGATTGCCTCCTCATTGATTTCTGTATTTAGCCTTTGTCATACTCAACTTGATAATGAGTGCTCTCAATCATAATAAGGCTATCTGGTCATTTGATTTATGTATTTAGCCTTTTTCATATGCAACTTGAAATGTTATTATTGAATTCCCAAACATCGCAGCAATGACCCCAAACAAACCTGTGAAATGGCGCGAACACAAAGTTTTATGCGATGATATGATGAAAAAAACATGAGCTCCACGGTGGATAGGTGTCGTACCGACTCCATGTGCTTTTACGCGTGGTTTTCTAACGTGGCGGGGAGGGCGCACAGAATAACTTATAGAAATAGTTTTATCATAGTTAATATTTTATAGAAAGACATATTCCATTGAAAATTTCTTATCAACACACAGTTAGGTTGCCACAAGAAATCACTACTAGGTTGTTAGCCAAAATGTTTCTTAGGACAAGAAAAAGATACAATCTAGTGTTGTAAGCCAAAATATTTATGTGACATGAAAAAGATACAATCTAGTGTTGTAAGCCAAAATGTTTCTGTGCCAAAAAAAAGATACAATCCATCTAAAATCCACATCATAATGTGGTTAGAACCAAAAACATATGACACCCCTATTATTTATGGCCCTGAGAATCTTGAGCCAAAACTCCCCGAGTTACCTTCTTGAGCCAGGTAGGTTGGTCTACCAGTCAAGGGCTGATTAGAAAATGGTTGATTGATGCCATATGATTGATTCCAATTTGCAGCTTCCAACCATGGAGGTACTGAGTACCCATACCTCACATTTTCACTACTGACCCCTGCATTAAGTGGAGGTGTGTAATGAGCATACAAAGAATTGACACCAGCTCTGGTAGGAACAAGGCAAGTGGGTAAACCCTCAGTTTGATAGTGGGGCACTTGAATGTTTATGAGATCTTGGAATAATGGTGTATTATCTGCAATGGAGTCCAATGAGTTTGAAATAATCCTGGTTTCATCAGCTATTCTTGTATTGTTGATCATCCCTTGTTCCTTTTCAAGAATTTGTTGTGCCTTTCGTTTTTCCTTTTCTTGTCTTGCCATTTGCTTTTGTTGGTCCTTAACTTGTCTTGCTTTATCTCTTTCAATCCTTTCTTTTGCTCGACGTTGTGCTGCAACAATCCTTGCTGCCTTCTTCTCCTTGACTATATCCTTCTTTTTCTGTTTTAATTCTTGCATTTCAAATTTCTTTTTTTCTGACTCAACTAACAGGTTTATATAGTCCTCTGAGGTGAGTAACTGTGAGCTTCGGCCCAGACGAAGACTACCCAGTGCACCTTGCTTTTTTTTATTGATACTCTCTCTACTGGTAGCTTTAGGAACCGTCCAAGTGTCTTCTCCACCCCTCCCACCTGCATGTCATTGCTTGGTACTTCCATTTCATTATTTGTTGGAACTGATTGAACCATATCATTATCTTCATTTGATGCCTCATTATGTCCTTCATCTTCTTCCTTTTATCTATTGTCCACAAAAAAATGAACAATTTCACTGTTCAATTCTACTGGTTGTGAGGGCATGTTCATGCTTTCTTCATTGGTTACTGAGATAGTATGTGCATTCATATTGATCATTGCTTCTGCTAGCCATGAAGGTGGGGTTACTTGGATTGGCAATGTCAATTGGTCATTGTCAACTGCATGTTCAACAGTATCATTAGCAATATCAGCAACAAGAATTTCATGTTCTTGAGTTGGTGGAACAATCTCCATGTTACTAGGAATTTGTTCATTGTTATATTGCGTTTCACATACAGTTTCATCATCTTCAGCATATAAGTGTCCTTGAGACAGGGAAATCATATTACCAGCTGCAACAACATCATCTTTGTCATCTACTAATTACACTTCAACACCTGTTTGGACATTCCCTTGTTCCTGACCATCCACATGAAACGCTTGGCTACAACCAGTATCATGCATAAGAGCATCATAGTTCAGTGGCCAGAGTCCTGTCCTCCTAAAGCCAAGCTTGATATTTGATGGTGTCAAAGCCCTTTTAAAAGCTTTACTTGCAAGTTCTGCTAGCTCAAACCTTTTCACCTCAACCCCTGGATTATTTGCCATCCATGCAGCACGCTCCGACTTGAAATAGTTCTTGAAAGGGACAAACACACTAACATCAAGGGGTTGCAGCCTATGAGTGGTATGAGCGAGCAATGTCAACAAGTCGATGCCTAAATTTTTTGCTTCCTCAATTTTTTGTACATCCATGTGGCTCCCATGGCCATCTAATATCAAAAGGTGTCTGTTATTACGTGAGACGCCACCTGGTACCGATGCAGCAAAGTGAAAAAGCCAACTTAGAAACAGTTCTTCAGTCATCCATGCATGGGGATGTACAACCATGCATGCACCTGGTTCATAGTTATGTAAATAGTTTTTCAGTTGATTTTTACCTTTGAATAGATAAAATCCTGGGATTGAAGTACCAAATGCATTAACACAACATAAAATAGTTATCCAGTCCTTGCTCTTGGGCAAAATCTTTGGCACATTTCGGCTCCCTCTCTTGGCAATTACCTGCATGCCACAATTCCTCCCTGCCTGTAAAGTTGTTTCATCATAGTTCCATATATGGTCTGCTCCATAAGAATGTTTATTCTAAGCACTAGAAAGTGTGTCATAGAACGTTTGCACAACTGCGGGGTGCAAATTTAATGCTTTGTCTTTGTCAAGGCCCTCAGCAATACGCAGTACAAGTATTGGATGCCTTTTTTTAAACCCAAACCACCATGATTTACCAGGAAACCCATCTTTGAATGGGTTTGGCCTCCCTTGACAAATTTGAGCAACTGTTGATTTGAGTTGTATCAACTCTAGCCCATGTCCCAGTTGGGCCATCTCTTTACACCACTCAACCACCTCGGCCTCCTCATCCTCAGTCATAACTGTAAGAGGCGCTCTACGTTTTGTATGAGTCAATCCATTTATCCAATAATGTATTGATGAGGGAGGAATACCATGTTTTTTTGCAGATGCCCGAACTGAGTATCCATTAAAATCTATGTCGTCAATTGCAACTAACATTTGTTCTTTTGTCCATCCTCTTATAGTACTGATATTTTTAGTTGAGCTTGCCCCTTGGACTGTTGTTGATGGTGGTTCTATGGATGATGGTGTGTTAACATCAGCGGCTGTCACATGGTCATCTTCAACAATGTTCCCTGGTGCATTGCCGGCATTGACATCATCTAGCCTGTCATCATTAGACGATGTGCATCGCAGCTGCGCACCCCTTGTCACTCTCTTGCCACTTCTCCTTGTACGAGCAGAGTAGCTTCCTTTTGCCATATATGCAACCACCTGTAAAATTATTGCATGCTTTTATACATTAGAATATATGTCAAATTATGCTTTATTACTTCTGCAAAAATACTTTTCCTCTATTACACGAAATTATCAACATGTATGTTACTGTTTTCATAATGAGAGTAGATGTTTCACTTCCATAGGGCAGTGTCAAAATTTTGCAAATGTCATTCCAAGTAAATCCATAGTTCATCAATTTAGCAACTTTTATATGCATTCAAGTACATTCTATGATAGTTGTTTCAAATATCATTTTCCATTTACTTTCAACAGCTTTTTTCCATTTACTTTCAACAGCTTTATACAGCTAAACCAATGAGGTATGTAAACATGTATGAATTACGTCATTCTCCTTATATCTGTTAAAGATTAGGGAATACAGGTAATAAGCAGGTATTAACCATGCTTGTTTACCTAATCACTTGCTTGTCTCATTCTTATTACACTCGGCATAAGTAATAGCACAAAGATTTTATAAGTAACATCATCTAAAGGTTGACCTATCAGTACTAACCTAAGAAATACATGTATAGATATGATAAATTATGTGTATCATAGGTTGGTTGTATCCCTAATAGACTGGATTCAACTTTAATATAGATATAACATATGTAATTATACAGAGCTTTGTTCTAGCTCATTCATAGATAAGGGTGAACTGAAACCATGCTCAGATACTAATACGAGCTTTTTAGTGTATAGAGCTTACTAGTGATAAGATGAATGAGATCCATTGAATATGATACATACCTTTGTTCAATGTATTATGTTATATAGCTTGTACAACTTATATTCATACTAGATCATGTATTGAGTAAGATACACGAGTTTCATTAGTTCCAGTAATCTGACTGTAATCATACTAGTATACCTGTTCTAACTTATAAGTAATCTATATAGGTATATCCCTAATTAACACTATCATAACATGTAAGAAACACAGACCCTTAGTAATACATGTTCCTTATCACTAGCCGCAAGCTTCATTAGTATCACTAAACAGTTACTCAGCTTAGGCTATGATTAGAGCTTGTATCGTTTCATCATAGTTCATAAGCTAAGCATATGCATATTCAACATAAAAAAAACAACACGTTTTAAGCATAAGATGTAATCAGAGCTATGACCAAGTTGGTTGATTAGATGGATACGACTATATTCAATAGGTTCAATTCCTGTAAGCTAAGCTTCAATTCCTGTAAGCTAAACAAGTTGTGGTGTTGATTAGATGGATACGACTGTATTCAATAGGTTCATTTCCTGTAAGCTAAGGTTCAATTCCTGTAAGCTAAACAAGCTGTGGCGTTGATTAGATGGATACGACTGTATTCAATAGGTTCAATTCCTGTAAGCTAAGGTTCAATTCCTATAAGCTAAACAAGCTGTGACTACAATACTAACACGACATATGTAACCTCTGTGATATGTAAGCTGTAATCACTATGAAGCTGATGATCGAATAATTCCTGTAAGCTAAGGTTTAATTCCTGTAAGCTAAACAAGCTGTGACGTTGATTAGATGTTGACTAGATGGATACGACTGTATTCAATAGGTTCAATTCCTGGAAGCTAAACAAGATGTGACTACAGTACTAACACGACATACGTAACCTCTGTGATATATAAGCTGTAATCACTATGAAACTAATGATCGAATAATTCCTGTAAGCTAAACAAGCTGTGACATTGATTAGATGTTGATTAGATGGATACGACTGTATTCAATAGGTTCAATTCATGTAAGCTAAACAAGCTGTGACTACAGTACTAACATGACATACGTAACCTCTGTGATATGTAAGCTGTAATCACTATGAAGCTGATGATCGAATAAGTGTAGCCATAGTAAGCTAGAACACATACATAAACTTTGTATAAAAAGGGTTAACTGTAACTGTATAAACTTTGTATGAAAAAGGTTAACCGTAACTGTATAAAAAGGGTAACTGTAACTGTATAAACAAGGTTAACTGTAATTCTACGGACAAAACTGTAAGAACAATGACTTTCAATGGCTGTTTGTGAAACCATCCAGGTATCCTTCTAGCAGTTATGGCCAGACAGACCATGTAAGAAATATGATAAATGAAAACAATGAAAATAGAACTGTAAGAAGAATGAGTTGTAATTCATATAACTAACTTGGATATATTGGCCACTGCTTTGTGATGTTGTCTTCAAGTTTGCTGAATAGTTTGAAAGCATAAGATGCAACTTCAACAGTGGGTGGACTTCTTTTATAGTTTTGGGGACTTGAATTTAATTGGTGGACATGGATGCACATGGATTGCAATGGCTTCATTTGAATGTGTGGTATGGATTTAAATTGATGTGATCTAATGGTTGGGAATTGGTTATTTGTTGATCCATGTGCTTTGATCTGTTTTAATGAGAAATAGAGTGGTTGGGTGTCATTTATTGCAGTTATTGGGTCTGGGTGTCATTTATTGAACAAATTGGGTTTAAATGTTATTGGGTTGGGTGTCATTTATTGAATATATGGTGTTTAGTTGTTGAACAACACAACAGTTATGCTGACATACATTCCCTTTTGTTATGTGCAGGTAGGCATATTTATTTGGAATGCAAAGTTGCAGTTCTCATGAGTGGGGGTTGAAGTGACTGCTGTTTTGTACTTCTGGAATAGACCAGTTTGGAAGCCTTTATGGCTTTAGCTGTTTTCTACTTGGGTCAATATGTTTTGCAGTATTAAGTAGTAAAATACTATTTATGGATAGTTGTGGGCCCAGTCAATGTATGGGTAATTTTTGGACATAAATTAATACTTATTTATACATAATGTTATTTATTTGTGTTTAAATTTTGGTTTAAAAAGTCTCAATTACTTGTGGTTTGGTGGGACCAGTACTATATCAATTACTGGTCCTTGGACAACATTAAGAATCTCTCCCCTATACATACATATAATTTAAATTTGTAATTTTCATCATTATATGAAATTTTTATAAATTAATAACAAGTTAATGACGAGTTGATTTTAAAATAAACCGTATTTAACTAGGTAAAAATAGTAAATACGGGTAAACGGGTGTCAATTTTAAAGACCGGAGCCTCCATCCTCTTATCCTAACGAGTCTAAACGAGAGACAATATGCTAGCCACGATGTTCAAAAGGCAAACACTAGTTTTATATTCGTGTGTGAAACAATTTTCATTATTTTTATAAATTGCTTCTCCTCAGTTATTTTTATTAATCTTAAAATAATGTTAACTTATGGTTTAAAATAGGCATTAATTTTCAATGTACATGTGTTTATATTTTTATTAAATAGTTTAAAATAAATATTTATGATATAAATATAATAAGAATTAAAT
>APFE030964446.1:214188-226892 GCA_000404065.3 Pinus taeda | reverse complement strand
ATTATTATAAAATAGAATATATACCACTTTCATTCTTATTTACAATTATCTTACTATTATAAAATAAAATATATACAACCTTAATTCTTATTATTTTTTAATTCAATTTAACTATATTTGAACTAAATTACAAATACTTACTTTATTTATTTTACTATTATTTTTAGCTTTCTATTCAATTTCATCCCATAAGATTGACTTTAGAAAAAGTGTTTCCATTTCGAAACACGTGGATGTAAGAGAATGACATTACTTCATTAAA
Organism: Pinus taeda; assembly: GCA_000404065.3. Lineage (NCBI taxonomy): Eukaryota > Viridiplantae > Streptophyta > Pinopsida > Pinales > Pinaceae > Pinus > Pinus taeda. The sequence goes on along the minus strand of APFE030964446.1, from coordinate 226,630 downwards.
CCACTTTAATAAATTAATGCGAAAAAGGTTTTATACTTTTATATCATGAACTTTTACATGTTTTATCGCTTCCTTTTTTAAAGTGAGATTTCAATTGTTTTATTATTTTCAAAACTAGTGTTTTTTTTAATAATGTATTTTTATATTAATCATAAATTATTAATGGTTAGAGTTTTTCATTTATAATAATGTATTTTTATATTAAACATAAATTATTAATGCTTAGATTTTTTCATTTATAATAATGGTTAGAGTTTTTTATTATTTTCAAAGGTAGTGATGTGTTTTTTATCTTAATTAATGTACTTTTATATTAATCATAAATTACTTTTATATTAATCATAAATTACTAATGGTTATTAGGATAAAAAATGGGAAGAGAGCCATGGTGCCAAGGAGCCAAGTTCAGGTAAGCGGGGGAAAATGAAGTCTGAGCACAGGAATCTCACATGGCGACCATGGTCGTGGAAGATGCCATGTCTCCTAAAACCCTAGGAGATGAACAGGCTTACATTTCCCCTTTGTTGCCGCCCTTCCAGACGGGTCAGAGTCAGCTCGGAAATGCGAATGAAGCATAAGAGGTAGGGCCTGAGCGCGTAGTATACACGAGACGAGAGGTCTACCTCACCCCTGGGGGAGAAGTCGCGGAGCAGGAGACTGATTATTCCACCCCAGCTACTGTGCAGGCAAGGTTTGACCTGTATTACAATGTTGTTGTTGCAACGCCTGGGTATGCCCAAATGAACCCTAGCTGGGTTATGTTGCGCCTGGGTATGACCAAGCGAACCCTAGTGCGGACCCCGGGATCTCTGTCTCATCCTCATCACATTTACGCAGCTGGAATGCTCCAGATTTCCTCTCTGCTGGAAGCAAGCAGCGAATCTACTCCTTATTCTCACCAGATTTGCTTGCAGAGGTTCCTCTCTTGAATCAGCCAGATATGTCTGAAGAGTATCAGGAATTTCAGATCCAGGCCAAACTCCTTAGCAAGACGAGGATGTATTGGGTTCGAGCAACAGATCTTGTGCATGATCTTCTGCAAAAACTCGAATGCTGGTTGGGGATCCGCTCCTCTTTCCTCAGATTGTTATATAAGGGTAAGCAACTTATGAATCCCCTTCCTCTCTCCTTTTACAACATTCATAAGGACACTTCTATTGGGGCTTCTTTTTGTTTAAGAGGTGGTTCCTTTGGGCAAACCTCCTCTGCCCCTTCTTTCTCTTATAAAGATGCAGCTCGCAAAGACACTACCCAACCTCAGTCCTCTTCGAAAGCAACCCATCCAAATGGGGCTCCAAAGCCGTTTTTGGTAGACAAATAAGAGGAAATTCCTTCCATCAATTTCTCTCATCCTGAGATTGAAAATCGCTTCCAGATATTTGGAGAATCAGCACTCATATGCAGATTTAATGGGCTTTGGCCTCGCACAACAGATCTATACCAATGGATCCGCTCCACTTGGACTAAAAAAGGCAAGATCTACTTATGTTCAAAAGGATTCTTCATTGTGGTTTTTGAGTTAAATGAAGATTACCAGACGACCCTAATGGGAGGCCCCTGGTTCTGGGGTTCAGCTGGGCTTTTTCTCACCCCTTGGTTTCCAGACTTCGACCCTTCTACAGCAGTCATCACCAAGCTTCCCATTTGGGTCAGGCTCCCGAATCTTCCTGCTCATCTATGGCATCTCTCTATTTTCTTAGCCATTGGAAATACTTTAGGATGCTACCTTGCTATAGACTCCTCAAGAAAGGAAAATGGTCTCTACACCTACGACAAACTTTGTGCAGAGATAGATATCAACAAAGGACTGCTGGATCAGATTAATCTCAAGATTGGAGATTTCCACTGGACTCAAACCTTGGATTATGAGAATACAACCTTCCGTTTCCATCATTGTCATCAAACGGGGCACCTCGAGAGTACATGTACCCAGTTCCTCGATAAAAAGAAGAATTTGAAACGCAAACCCAAATCCAAGCGCTGGAATCCTTGTGAGCCTCCCCGTCCTATGGACGATTTAGATTTCTCCAGTTTGGATGAGGAGGAATCTGAAGCAGATATGCAGAATGATGAGAATACTGTAGCAGATGTGCAGAATGATGTGATTCAGATGGATGCTCCCTCGGTTGGTCCGGAAGTCCCCTCTGACCCTCAGATTTCTCAGAAACGTTCTCATTTTTCTTCATCCTCAGACTCTCATAAGGATATTCCACCGCCAGTGCAGAATAGTCTACAGCTTGTTATGGCTCAGCCAAACTCCTCCGAGTGAGTCAAAGTAAGCAAGAAAAAAGGCAAAAAATGTCGTGTGGCTAGAACTGACCCCTCGGGGTAGTTCCCTCAGCTTAGTTCTATCTTTTTGTATTCCTGTGTTCTCTATGGCCCTTTCCTTGATTGTCTCTATGGAGCGAGGTGGATAGCCTATCACCTGTGGCTCCCTTGCTTTTCTGCTTCGCTTGCATGCAACCTTGATTGTACTATACATTTCTTATCTTAATAGAATTAGTCTTTATTTATTAATAATAAATAATAATAAATAATAATAAAAAATAAAAATAAAAATAAAATAATTTTTTTTATTAATGGTTAGAGTTTTTCACTTATAATAATGTGAGTGGGGTTTTTTGTTTTCAATCATAAATTATGAGTGATTAATTTGTTTCATCTATTATAATGTTAATCTACATGTTTTAACTAATTTATAAACAGTTAACCGCACTTGAGCCAAAGGTGATTTGGGATGGGTGACCTTTTGCGAAGTTTTCAATCCCAAATTATGAACTACTAATTTTTTTTCATCTATTATAACATTAATATACATACTCTAACTGATTTACAAACAGTTAAGCGCGCTTGAGCCAGAGGCGATCTGGGATGGGTGACCTCTCGCGAAGTCCTGGTTACCGGGTGCAAGCCCCGGAAGTGATGATTGATGCTATGTGATTCATTTCACTAGTTTCAATCCAACTTTTTCACCCTTGTGAGCATCACCCGATACAATAAGTGATTACTGAACTATTAAAAAATCATGAGAAATTAGTGAGTTATAACTACCTCCCATGGAAATGGTCATAAATAAATTACTTACTTAATATAATTGAATCCCAAAATAATATCTAATAATTTACAAACAATTAAATCATTATAACCACTTTACTATATTCAATTAACCATTTGTCTTTATTATAAAAAAAATTATTCAATTAACCATTATTTTTATCATAAATATAAATAAATAAAATATAGTTAGTTAACATTAACCTATATTCTTAACATAATGTTAGTCTCTATCGAGTAATGGGTATCTAAGTATGCCAAGTTGTAAAGGAAAACCTTATTGAAATAAGAGAATAGCCTTGTTGGGATAAGAAAGAATCATGTCTCTATTTATTTATTTTTAATGGATAACTATTTATGTGGACGGCGTAACAAATATAACTTAGAAATCGCGACACATCGATATTACTTTCCAATCTCATACTTCTAAATATAATTTTTAAAGCAAATTATACAAAGTCCGTATAACCTTTAATTTAATGTGTTATATGAATAACATAATTAGTTTTTTTAAGATTTTATTTTAATAATTTACCTTAATCTTAGGGATATTTTAAAATATTAATAAAAAAGTTTTGATTATCAAATTATAATAATAATTTTTTTGGTTTATGGAGATTTGAAATTTGGTTTCATGGTTTACATGATATTTTATAACATGGTGATGGTTAGCTTTTGCTTTCCTAGAGATTATAGTATTCGCCTCACATTTAAAGTGTATGGAGTCTCTATTATTTTGCTTTTCTTGTTGTTGCAATTTTAACCAAAGTTTAGTGTTTTGTTTTTGGTATTTTTTGGTGCATGGCAATTAGTTTAAAATAAAAATAAAAAAAATTGAGTGGTCATTCCAACGGTGAGTGCTTTGACACTATTATGGTACTACTATGCTCAATAATGACAAAACTAATGCGGTTGTAGCTCCTTTACGTAGGCAGGGGTACACAGATGTCCAATTAATATATTGCGTGTGTGGATATAAGTATTAATTTTACAATTTTTTACAATGTAAATCGCACTGGTATTGACATTATTGAAACTATTGCTTTAACATTTTATGAAGTTCATGAAATTAATCATATTGTTACTAGTTAAACTTGTTTTAGAAATTGGAAAGTTGAGTATATCAGAGCTTTGCAAGTAACGAAATGTTTAGAGATTTGGTTGCGAGAATGGGGATGCAAATGTAGCTTTAATTAATTTAACTATGAAAGAATTTCAAATTAGTATTATTCTATTTCATTGTGTAAAGATTTTAAAGGTATGTGCGGGAGACAATGTTATGGTATTGTTGTGCTTAGTGATGAAAAACTGACGCGGTTACATGTCCTTTACATAGGTGGCAGGTGAGGGGGCTGGTGGGGGGCTAAACAAATCTCCTATTAATATTTCTTTGTCCCAAGAATACAATTACTTTTAAATAATGTAACTATGATCAAATTTCGAATTAATAATATTATGTTTCAATCTGCAAAGATTTTAATGCGCACAAGACATTTTATGTGCAGGAGAATGGGGGTGCATAGAAAACTTTCTTCGGGAGGGACAAAATTAATTTTACTCTGTGAAGGATGGGGCATGTGTGAGAGAGCGGGGCTAAACAAATACCCAATTAATATTTCCTTGTACAAAAATTACTATTACTTCTAAAAATTTCTACATCGTATATTGTAATGGTAATGACATTATTGGAACACAAATGCAGATAGAGGTTCAATTAATTTATGAAGAAATTTCAAATTAATATTATTATATTTTACTGTGTGGAGATTTTATTGTGTGTCGGATGGGGTACGTGTAGGAGAACAAGGGCGCATAGGGAACTTTATTTAGAATGAATGAAATTAATGTTAAAAGCTAAATCTTGGTGCAAAGCTTTTACTGTGAGGAGGACAAAGTATGTGTGGGAGAGTAGTTGCATATACCTGTGATTTTAGAGAGCTATGAATCATTGTGGAGGACCAGGTATATGCGGGAAAAACTAATAATTAATATTATTATGTATGTGTGGCAGAAGGGGGTGCATAGGGAAATTAATGTTTCATTGTGCGGAGCTTTGACTATGCGAAGGATGAGGTGTGTGTGGGAGAATAGAGTATGCATAGTGAACATTATTAGGTAGGGACAAAACTGATGTCAAACTATTAATGTTAATATATTATTATTATGTTCCATTGTGCGAAAGAAATAATCATTAGACAAAGTAATTTTTTTGAAATTAAGTTACCGAGATAAAAGAAATAGCTAAATTACAAATGATTTACTTTGACATAGTGTATATCTAACGAATTAAATAGAGAAATACAGATAACTGTCATGCATGGAAATTAATTTTGTTATTTTCGAATTCAGCAAAAAATTCTTCTTCTAATGTCCAAAAACTCAAAGAAAGATTGACACAACTCACAATTGGACTATAGAAGCTATTATGAATTGATTTTCTCCATATAGTTTCCAAAACACACCTACAAATACTATATATTACATAACATAACAAAAAAAAACTAACAACTATCTAAATTACTCCATATCCTTGATAAGAGAAGCGACCTGGGCTTCATTGGCTTCTAGCTTAATCTGAGTAGGGATGGAATCTTTGTCAATGGTGGGGTCAACACTAATTTCTTCGTGTTGTGCTAAAATCCCATGCTGCACCATGATATCCTCATCTACTTCATTATCATCCTCCTTAGTAATGATCTGATCTACGTGAGCCAAATTATCGGCATTAAAACTCAACATTTCATTTTCCAAATGAAACCATTGTAGCTTCAACTCCAGTATTTCAATTTTCTAATTTAAAAGGTCAAAATGGACCTTTGCTTCAAACATATTCATATTAGCATTCTTTGATACCAATTTGACGAGAAATTCTGAATCACTTTCCGTTTTAAGTAAGGAAATACGGAGCTCTTGCTCTACAATTCTAGAATCGTGCTCCATAAACTTCAAGTTGTGCCACACCTACTAACAAACTTGGTGATTTATTTCTTTAACCCCTAACTCCAAGAATGTAAATATACCATAAATATAACTTTTCTTGATTTTAATCCTTTGTCCTTTTCATTAATTCCATCTCGATCCAAAGATAACAAATAATTAAGAAAATCAGAGGTGATAGCCGAAACTACACATAATGTAAACGTTCATTTTACAAAGGACATCAAAAGGATGGGATATTTATGAGAAAATGAGGGTACAAAGGAAAATTTATACTGTTGATGCATAATTAATTTAACTATGAACAAATTTCAAAGAAATATTGTTATGTTTTCTTTGTGGGAAGATTTTACTGTGAGAAGCATAGGCAATGTGCGTGAGAAAGGGACTCCACAAGGAAAATTAGATTTAGCTGTGTGGGATGAAGGATGTGTGCAGAACGAGATATGTGTGAGAGAATGAAGGTGTATAGGTTTTGTGAGTGCGTGGAAAAACCAGTGTTGTGATTGTGATGTCAGAAATTGCTCCACATTAGACATATATAATTGTCAATGTTTCGAGTCTAAACCAAGACCCATCGCCAGGAAAACGTTTGAGAAGAAGAAAATGAAAAAACCATAATTTAAATAGATGGATTCAGTAATCGACAATGGCCGATAATATGAAGTTAATAAATAAGATTAATATGAAATATTAATTTAAATATGTTAAATGAATTGAGATGAACAAATTAATATTTTGATATCTATTAATATTGAACTAAATCTTCCTTAATTTTGTATTAATTTTATATTCATATGTTTGAATATTAATGTAAATATATAATATATTAAATATGATTTAAATGTATTGATATATTAAATTATAATTTAATAAATAATATTAATTTAATATTATATATATATATATATATAAATATATAAAATATATATATATATATATATATATATAAAGTTAGTTAAGTAAAGTTATTAATGTAATATGATGATTGTTATGTATTAAGTTATTTCATTCCTTAATCTCCCGATCGGGATGAGGAAGAGGACAGGTGAGGATGGCAGGAGCAATCATTATAAGGGAAGGACGTTTGGACGTGACCGCAGGGATGTGGCTACCCTTCCAACAAAAGCAATGAGTACTTGGCCAGCTCTAGTTTCAAGTAACCAAAGTGGGGAAGGCGGATTACAGATGATTAGCAAAAGTGGCAGTGGTAATGGTAGAGCAATAAGGGCAGCGAAGGACTATTATATGAAGGTGGCAGAGGGTAAAGGAAAGGGTAATGCAGACGGATTGAAGGAGGAGCATAAAGTGGCGCAGCTAGGAAGCATCATCAGGGGGGTGTGCGGTCTTGGGTATGTTCAACCTGCATTCTCTATCTCTGTATTAAACATTACTATAGGTAGAATGGATATGTGTCCGTATTGTGAAGATATTGATGTTGAAAATAGCCTGAGAGTGTTTGGTTGTCCTTTTGTGTTTCATTTTGAGGATCATTCAGATTTGTCCCGGGGTGGGTACCTTGAGGAAAAGGGAAATTGTAGCCGAGAGCATAGTCTGAGGAATAATGTGGAAAACCAAGGAGAGAGCTCCATGGTAAGAACAGAGGGGCAATCACATAGTGGGGAGATGAATATAGTGCCCTTAGCTCTCCATATGATTCGCATGACAGAGGGCTTAATTCATTTCTTGTACCCAGAGAAAGTATATCAGTGCCAAAGTCAAAGAAACGAAGGGGAATGCAGTAGGAATAGAGGAGTAACCAAAGGGGAAGTGGTAAGCGAGGATGACAAGGAAAATGTTGATAAAATAACACCTGCGATTGTTGATTGTTTACAGGAGAAGGTAGGTGAGAGGATGGCAAGGTGGGGTCGTGGAAGAGGTCGTAGAGGCAAAGGCCGTCCAAGGCAAGGAAACTCGGGTAGCAGGTCAACGGAAGAACCAGGAAACCAACACAGAGGGAGACAGTCCACCCTGTCAGCGGTGCAGGAGGCGGCTCGCGCTTACCAGGAATGAACAAACGAGGACATACACCGTATTATCCAAAATATGGAATTTAGTGTGTTAGAGGAACAATCGGATTCTGAGGCAGAAGAATGGACAATAATGGTTAGTGACCCAGGAAACACAAGGGGAAGGTTGACACTCTACAGGAAGTCTTTGCATATTTATTGGGTCCTGAAAAGCCTCTTGGCAAAGGCACTGGAACAGGTAGCAAAGGAAATGGTGGATATAGCCAATGGGCTGCCAAACTTGCAGAAGGAAATGAAAATTTTCCAAGTCATTATGATCAATCAGAACAATAAACTGGAGGAGATGTCTCAGAGACTATCCAGGATGGTAGGCTCGTACCCTAGCTAGGAGGATCATATGGATATCCCCATGGATATGGACTAGAACACTGGAACCAGAAAGGCATGATTCACTTGATGCTTTGCCATTTGTTTTTTGATCTTCTCTCTTTCACAGTTTAATGTAAAATAGTAGCTTGATAGGAAGTTTTAGTTGTATGGTGAATATAGCCAGTATGGAAAGACTTGTCAAATTTTTCTTTTGGAATGCTTATAGTAAACTCAGGTGGCCAACAGACCTGGTTTCCCTTCGGGCAGGTTGAGGCCCAAAACGATGTATCTGGTCTCTTGGTTTAGCATAAATAGAAAAGAATGGTACTACCTTCACTTACAAAAAAAGAAGTTATTTCATTCCTTAATATCATTAATGGCTAATGATATGGATTCAGGAATAAGAGGGGGCCAAGTAATTAAGGAAGGAGGAAAGGTATATGGAGATTATAGGTTGTATTTTTGTGTAAGTAAAGGTACCCAATTCCTGCTAACCTTAATCCCACATTCTTTGTTGAGATTGTTGGGATGCTTTATGATCTCCAGGGCTTCTTGTATATTCATTTTATAGTAATGGTTCTCCATAGATATTAACTCCACGTCTTCCAGGAATATATGGTGACTAGCCTTAGAAGAGTGTTTTGTAAGAGTTGAAGATCTAATTATTCCATTCTTGATGCTTGCAATATGCTCTTTAAGTATGGTTTTGAAGGCTCTTCTAGTTTCCCCGATGTAACATTTACCACATGAGAAATTGACTTTGTAAACTCCTTTTATTTGGCAGTGATCCAATTCATCTTTCACATATCTCATATCATGTTAGATATTATCAAAGGGTTTGAACAAGGTTGGTATGTCATTATTTCTAAGAATCATGGCTAATTTATCAGTGACACCACAAATGTAAGGTAGAAATGCCTTTCCATTCAGGGTTTGAGTGGTGGATGAAGGGGGTTTGGTAGTGGCTCTCGATTTGGATTTTTTGATGGTTTTATTGATTCCCCTGAGCTTGTAGCCTATGTCTAAGAAAACATTGTTCATATACTCTATTTCTTGATTTGCATGCCATGTGTCTGATCTTCTTAATGCTATAGGGAAGAGTGTGATGAGTACCCCCATATTCTTGGTTGGATTGTGATGAGAATCAACATAGAGGAAGTTATACGTGTGCACATTTTTTCTGTATACTTTGTGACCCAACGATCCATCACTTTTTCTTAGAATAAGAATGTAAAGCAATGGAATGCAACTATTTTCCTTAGTCTCCATTGCGAATTTAATGTCACTAGAAATATTGTTAAGGTGGTTAAGGAACATGCTTATCTCAAAATCTCCATGTGTCTAGTTCACAATCGTGTCATCAATAAACCTTATCCAATACTTGGGATTGAGAGGGTAGGTTTCCAAGTTAGTCTTCACAAAATTCTCCATGTAAAGTTTGGCTACTATGGGGGATAATGGTGACTCCATAGCCACATCTTTGGTCTACTCGAAGAGCTTACCTTGGAAGGTGAAGAATGTAGAACAATGGAAAACTTCAACAAGTTTTGTAGTCTCTAGATCTCTCACCTCCTTAACAACTTGGATAGCTTTCTCTAGAAGTATATTTGTGAATATTTGTGTTACATAAAATTTTACTATCTTGTCTTCATGTACTTCCAAACTTCCTCCCAAATCGACCTAATGACATAGTAGTGGGGATCGACATAGTAAGTAGGTGTGGACATGAAAAAATGTATTTTTATAATTTTTATGATTATAAGTGTATATGAATTGTGCAAAAAGTTTGTCATTGTGAGGAGTGTGAGGTTAGCACAATGAAAGCTTGAAAGCTTCGTCCACACAATGGACAACGCATTTACACAAAGATAACCATACAAAAAGCTTTCATGGTGAGAAAAATCACCATTCTCTACACTTTTCCATTGAGTCTCCAAGAGGTGAGAGTTTTTTCTAGATAGATTTCATTGTGTGAAGAGCTTTATTAACCATTAACATGCTGATATTGTCAAAAAATCTAGCGTGCTGATATTGTCAAAATTCCATAGAGATAGAAAAAATATATAGATTTTATGTGGTGTTTATTTGGTTAATGCTCTCACAATGAGAGCAAGATAATAGTTTCTAGTGTTGTCATCTTGTATTTTTTGATTTTGATCTCTTTCCCATCGAAAAGTTTTATTGATTTAATTGTGTGGGACAATAGTTGAATTTTCAGAGGATAATGTATGTGCATGAGAACAGGGATACAACGAAACTTTATTTTGAACACAAAACTAATATAAATAGAAACAAAAAGTAAAATAATTTTTTTTTTCTTTTAAATAAGGAACATTAATTTACTGCAGTAATAACTTTAATTAATAAATATTAAATAAGAAACATCGCTATTTCATTTTAAATAACATAGAAACTATTAATCATGAATAAGTTTTAATTTTGTAAAACTTACTTGGATTTGATCAATACGATGAATCATTGACCAATTTTTTCATTTTGTCGATATTTATGTTATGTTTTGAGAATATGGGCATATGATATCACCATCAACAAGTTGATCGAAGTGTTCATTTTGTCGTCAGACAAGATTTTTTGTACATTCACGGTGCATCATTTTTCGATATTGCTAGCACAAAACATTATGAACGAATAGGGCCTCTTGATAATCATAGGACTTCTCTTCAGAGCTAGCCGATGCTATTGGATAATAACACATCATAAACAGTATCAACTCTACTTCATTGTAAAATTTTCATTTTTGCCATTCTTTTAAATTTTGTATGTATTAATAACATGGCTTCATCTATTCTTGGTGTGATTATTACTCTAATTTTCTTGTTCCAATTGAATACTGTTGTATTATGTTGATCTATCAGTTCATTTGCTTGGTTTGTTCCATTAGTTAGTGTTTTATAATTGGTAATTTTGCATAATTTTCCATTTTCGATAGAAGATCATTACATTGGCTTTACCATAAGTCCTTGTAGATCCAAATCGATACACTTATGTGTGGAAAGTGCATGAAATATTTTTCAATTCAGTTTGAAAAGGATGACATACATGTGGCACCTCTGAAATTGATACCAAATCATCCTAGTGCAATGCTTTTTGGTCATATCATATTGATACCCAATAAGTCGAATTGTCCATTCACATACTATATTTTTTGCTGTCAACAAGTGATTTGAGAATAATGTCATTTGGTTTCTTTAATTTCAATTGTTATTATTATAATAAATATCCTAATTCCTTCGTATTCAGACATGGTTTTTATTAGATTTCTTAGTGTCACTCTCGTTGTTGTCTAAGATTTTAACCAAAGAAGACTTATTTACATCATTAATATTGCATCAAAGGCATTAAGATGATTACAAATCTAGATAACACTCTATGTAGATAATGATTTATGTAGAGACGTCTCATAAACCTCTCATTATGTTCCCTTTCCTATTAATCTGTAAAATTGTCATTTTGTAGTATGGACATTTCAATTATCCGTTTTATTTGTTCTAGACTATGCAAATGAAAAATAAACATATTAGCAATATGTGTCCCTTCTGCAATTCTGTTCTCTCACAAATACTTCGTCTTAGGCACATTCTTCATTGTGCATAATATTTTTTTTTTCTCAATTCCATATTAGCTAAGAGCACAACCTTTGATTAATTAATTAGTTTAGTGCAACTACTCTTCCACACAGTTATACCTACATAATTTCTAAATGGAAAATATTTTAAAAATTAACCGAAGTAACACTCTCCCTAATGCATAAAGGGCTTGTGTCTACATACATTATTTAGCAAATTCTTGTGTGGATAAATTTCACTTTTTAGATAAAAGAAACCAAAATCGTTTGAATGAGGTTATTTTTCAGATTCATGATTTATTGCAAGATACATCATCAATTTTTAATTGAGCTTGAATGACATCTGCAATCTGTATTATCTTTTGTTTCTGTTATGAAACTAGCTCACAAAAAGATAGAAAAGATAAATGAACGCCTTAGAAATAAGCCTCTTCATGGGGGGAACCTCCTTTACGTTACACAAATGAACAATTTTTGGATGATACAAATGACAAGACCTCCTTTTTATATATAGGAGTCTAAGGGG
>APFE030964446.1:175271-213026 GCA_000404065.3 Pinus taeda | reverse complement strand
TCCTTCCTTCAACACAAAAATGCTTTTAAACAAAGACAGTAGTGCACATTTGTATAAAAACCTTCCTCATTAAAATTAGAATAATTGGTCCAGTTTCATAAAAGAATATCCCTGAAGTACAATAGTGCAACTTCAGGGTTTAAGTCATATACAAAACTTTACGACCCTTTCTAAATGCATTAAAGGGTCTATAAATTCTACTGAGCTAAAAAAATCTATGAAACAAAATCCTACTAAATTGGTATTAATAAATGCGATCTATTTCTCATGGGCGATCTGGCAGTCGGCGATGTGAATCATGACTCAGGTTGTTTTCCCTTAAACCTGAGCTGGCTTATCACAAGCATCGGCTCCACTTCTGGTGGTTTGTTGAGGCGCAAACTGAATTGGGTTGCGAAGGTGGCATCCTGAATGTCGGGTATAATATACCCGACAGCATCCGTGAGGCATTTCAAGGCAGCTCTTTGGCTGTATGGCTTGATTAAGAAGAACCAATAAGCATCCCATGTTAAACTGTTGATTCCAGCGATTAATCTTCCGTTTTTCTCCAGCTCCGGGTAGCATGAGTGCTCCAACATCTTTGTCGCTGTTAATTGACCTGGAGTACATTGGGAAATCATATTAGACAAATAAAGCGTATTATTTATTAATTCAACCAAATTTCCAGTGGTTGCTTTGCATCTGAAAATTGCTCTTTCTACCTTCATTAGTTGTGTTTGCCATTCTGTGAATAATATTTTCTTTGTGCGATTCCAGAATTCTCGGTAGATTAGTCGCCTGGCCTTGATCAGAATCCTTCCATTCTATAAAATTTGTCAGTGTTTCTTTGGCCTGATCCAAATCGGTCCTTGCTTTTTCTACCTTTTCACTTATGGATGCTACTAACTCACATAATGGTTCTGCTTGTGTAATCTGCTGACTTAGGAGCTTAACCTGATTAATCAATGCCTTATTTAACTGAAGTGCTTCCGCTGTGAATTCATCTACCTGAGGGAGCTTTTTCATTTGCTCAATTTGAGTGGTCAATTGAGCGATTTTCTCATCTTTTGCTTTCATTGTTCCCTGAGTCGATATTCTTAATTGCTCCAATGCCGCCAATAGCTCCCTTTTCCTTTGGATTGCATTTTCATCAATCCTCTGCTTTTCCTCTTGTAATTGCATAGTCAGCTGATGATTGCTCTATTGCTGCAGTAGCAATTCCTGTTCTGCCTGCTCTGCCTTCTGCTGAACTTCCAATAATTTCGCCTGTAGCGGAGAGATGTCTTGATCCTTGGCCTTCAATAAACTGCTCACCTCCAATGCTTTATCAATGGTCGCCGCCGAATATGCTCCAGCGAATTGCAATAGCTTGGTTAAGTCATCAGAGGGGTCGAATTCCTCTTTCCACACAACATTTCCCGTCACTATTAATTCAAGGAATAGGGAAGGTTGATCAGCTCTTCTCCTTTTCCTTTGTCGCTTTAAAACAACTTTATGCTTAGGGCTATAAAATACATCCAAAGGGGGAATCTCTTCAATTTGCAAAATGATTTCTCCCATTGGATCTTTAGGAATTATCTCTATTTCTTTTGATTTGGGTAGGTCGCTGGTTTCACCCGAAACCAGTTTCGATGTCGCCTCTTGCGTGTCACCTTCTTTAGAAACCTCATCATCTTTCGAGCGCTCTAGGTTGTTGATGATTGCATTGAATTGCTGCCATTGCTGGATCAAATTTGGATCAACTAGTGTATCATCATTATTTTTAGAGCTGCTCTCTTCTTGGGCTTTCGTCTGGGTTTCTTCTTGTCGCTACATATTTTCCTGGGTTACTTCCTTCCTCTGGCTATGAACTTCCTCCTGCTGCTTTGATGTAGTAGGAGGTGGCGTATTACTTCGCTGCTGAGGCTCGCCTGATTGTGTTGTCGTCAGAACAGTCGCTAACAAGTCTAGAGGTAGAGTTTGCAACCTCTGTTCTCTAATTCTGTTAAATTCGACTAGCTCTTCATCGTTGTACACATTTCTGGCAAGCGACTTAACTTGATACAGCGATTCGGCCGATGCAAACAAATCTTCGAATCTGTCCTCTTTGTGCTCGACCTTGGCCAATTTGGCTTGGTCGAGTGCATTGTAAGCGATCTTCCTCGGATCATACTGCCTGCTTGGCAGAGTAGCCAAAGTGGGCAAATTCATTTTCCCAGCTTCCTTCTCTGCATGTTTGATATCATGCAGGGTATAAATTCCAATTCGTAAGGGAAAAGAGGGCCAAACATGGTTTTTTGCTTTTTTCAGGGTCTGAGTAACCCCATCAGCATTGATTTGATAAGCTACTTCCCTGGCAAGTAACTTATTGGGGATGTAAAGTGGTAGCACATGCGGCTTGGCCTGACTGCCAAAAACTCTGATGTAGGTGAATTTCTCCTCCCCAAACCAACTTGCTACTGCGGTCAAATCTACCCCTGCTTGCTCAGAAATCTTCAGGGCAGGCTTATCAAAAATGGAGTAATGAATTGGCAACATAAAATCATTTCAAATTTGATAAAGATGGTGCTTATAATTAGTCTTCCACAATCTTTGATAATATATGTGAATGGGTGTGGGGTCTTGCGACGTCCATCTCCATCCAAGCACAGGAAACTCAGAATTAAAACACAACACATCCATCACATAGGCACTGTAATAGAATGGCGGAATAAACCTCTCTGTGACGCGAGAGTTAAACCTGAAATCGAGAATGGCTTTGGCTAACTTGTCGGATAATATAACCGCCCAATCCATAATTTCGCCACTACATGCCGCCTCCATTAAGGGGACCATTTCTATGGTAAAATTTGCAGAGTCATGCAATCCCCATAGCCTACACAGCATAATTCCAACATAGCAGTAAGGAGAACATAGGGAGTCAACTGAGTACTTACCCGAGGATTCATGCTTGTGTTTTGCTGGGTTCTGTCTCTAGCCTCGAATTAGTTCAGACTCGGTCTCGTTCTCTGCTCGAAATTTCTCCAGAAATGCCGCATTATATTTTTTCTCTTCTGCCGGTAGGTGATACATTTGCCTTAGATCTTCGGCTCAAAAAGAACCGAAAATCCTTCCGTCCGCAGTGCTAAACAATCTGTTGGTAATTAGGAGCTCTTGGATTTCCCACCTTAGCACATCCGTATATGGGAGAATTTGTTCCCGGGCCGCTATTCTATGTAGAAAGGAGTTGGCCAAGTCTTTTAAATTGGCGTCAGATTTGCTGGTACTATCGCATGAGATTTCTATCCCAGTCACCTTTGGCTCTTCGGCTTCAATCAAATTATACGTTCCTTGCCAAGTGGTCCTGGTAAGTCCTAAGCACGTCGTATCTGATATAAGCCCTTTATTCTTACCGCTTGGATCAACGACAGCTTGCCCTGCGGCTGGCGAAGCAGTAGGCATTGTAGTCTTCTTGGATTTCTTTCCCATCCCACTTAATTCTGTCTCTGTGGAAGAATCCTGCACAGAGCGAAAGATAGGCGTAACACGGGAAACAATAACATGAATTGAACAGAATGAAGTATATATATCTGGATGCATTCATGGCGATCAATTGACTTAAGGTGGCCTTGGGATCAAATCCATGGATAGATCGCAAGCTTGCTGTTCTCATTAAATGGTCGTTATGGCCTGTTAATCTCATTAATACCAGTCGGTTAATGGCTGAATGATTTATTTGAAGCATGCCTTGGGCGATTTGGCGGTTTGAATGCGGATGAGCGGCTTGTCAAAGGATATTTCCTTAATTACGAATAAATGATATTAAACTGCCTTTATGACTTTTACTTTGAAAACTGCGCTTTTTACCCTTTTCGCAATCGGGCATCGGGGAAATGCTAAGTTATTGCATTGGTTTCGTTTGGAATCCGCGATCGCCGATAGCGATATCGCATCGCGTCGGGAATAGCTAGTAGGGTCGTTTTAGAATGAGGGCATGGTGAGTCTTCGATCGCCGATAGCGATATCGCATCGCATCGGGCGAGGGGGAGCTTATTTGCACTTTAAGTGTTATCGCCGATTGCCGATTGCCGATTGCCGATTGTCGATTTTGCATCACATCAGAGCAAGGGTTGTTACTCATGTTACTTTATGCTTTTGCCAATATCCGATAGCGATTTCGCATCAGCAAAAATCAAGATGTCCCTTAAGTTGTGCTCTCTTTGTCATTGCGATATGCGATCTTGCGATCACTTTATCGCAATGATAAAGATAAATCGTTTTATGTTGGGGGTTTTTTGATTGGTTTTATTAAAAAGGCCTTTTAATAATGTTTTCTTTTATTTGAGTCTTTTTGAAATAGAACTTTAAATTGATACCAATTTGAAACAAAAATTAAAAGGGACCCATTTCACATAATATTTTTAGAATAGTAATAATATGAAATGGGGGGTTGTTGTATGGCACAACACCAGGTGGCGTAATTTTCGACTTTCATCCTTGGAGAAAGTGGGAGGGAGCTTCAAAGTTTGGAGATGGATTATGATATCTCCATACCAGTGATCTTGTGAAGAGATGAGGAATATATGTTCGTCGGGGAAACTTTCCTCATAAACATTATCTTCTCCACAAAGCAGCTCATAAATTAATTCCGCGAAAACTAATGATTTCTTAGACTTGGCCGACAAGAACTCGAGATCGAATTCTTGTAAAATAACAACCCATCGATTGTATTTGCCCCTAATCACTTGCCTACTGAGGAAAAATTGGAAAGGATTGACTACTGCTAAGGCAAATGTTTTGTGTAGCAGAATATAATGGCAAAGTCGCTGGACAACATGGACAACTGCCAAGGCTAATTTTTCCACCGGGGAATAACATAGTTTAGGGCCTATCAAGCCTCGACTCAAGTAGTAAATCACATGCTCTGTGAGAGCATCATCTTCCCAAACCAGAACCATACCTATGGTTGACTCTGTGGCTGGAAGATATAAAAGGAAATCTCTACCATAATCTGGTGGACTCAAAAGAGGGGTAGAGATTAATGCCTTCTTCAAGGCATCAAAAGATTGTTGCACAAAGTCATCCCATAAAAATGGAACTCCTTTCCTGAGCAAATGAATAAATCCTTTAGTTATCCCAACGTAATTCACTATAAACCATCTCAAATAATTTGCCTTCCCCTGAAGACTTTGAAGTTTTTGGATGGAAGACGGGGGAGGCAACTGAATTGTTGCCTCTACCTTGAAGGGATCAACTCAAATCCCTTCAGTTGAAACAATGAAACCTAACAACCGACCAGATGTAACCATGGAAATGTACTTATTTGGGTTCAATCGAATCTTGTAAAATCGACATCTCTCACAACCCAAATGAAGGTGACTAGGATGATCGATTCTCTTTCAAGAACGAGTAGCTAAATCATCCAAGTATGCTTTGATGACATGCTTGATGTCATGAAAAGCGTATGACATGGCCCGCTAAAACGTGTCTCCAACATTTTTAAGACCAAAAGGCACCTTTTTGTATGCAAAGGTACCCTAGGGACATATGAAAGTTGTCTTATGTTGGTCTTCTGGACGAATAGATATCTAATTATAACCGGAGAATCCATCCATGAAGGAAAAAATCTCATTACCTACAAATTCATCAACTATCTGATCAATAAATGGTGTGGGGTAATTATCTTTTGGACAAGATTTATTCAAATCCATAAAGTTAATGCACACTCGGGTCGTTCTTTTTTTTTAATCAACCGAGACTGGATTAGAAACCCAATCTGTTAGAGGAATGGGGTATATGAAACCTGCCTTGAGCAACTTTTCTACTTCAGCTTTAATAGTTGCTGCTTTCCTAGGATTGACTGACCAAAGCTTCTGACGAATCGGTTTAATGTTTTCATATGTCTTGATCTCATGCTGAACGATGGATGGATCAATACCAGGAATTTCTTCATAAGACAAAGCAAATACATCTCGAAACTCTTTAAAGAGGTCGGTGTAAATTTGAATCTCTTTAGGGGAATACTTGGCTCTGATGAATACATTTTCTATCACATTAGGGTTCCTAGATATGTTTATTGGTATGGTTTTTGAAATGACTGACATATTACCTTTGGCATGGATGTGTGCTGGAGCCAAAGGGTTTGAAACCGTACAAACATCGCTAGTAAGTAGATTGGAGAACCTAGATTCCACTTCCTGCAATGGGGGAAGAAAGTGTGAATGATGGTGTAAATCTTCCCAAGGTCGATCTACACCTGTTATTGCTTCTAAGATTGCTTCCTCAGATGGTAAGACCATATCTAAGCAATCCATAGTAGAAGTAGAGTCAAGGGTCCAAGCTGGGGCCACATCACCATCTAATTCCTCCTCTGAAAAAGGAGTAGGATGGTCCTCTGCAGAGTTAATGATAGACTGATATCTAAGCTCTGCTGCAGACATAGGGAATGCCATTCCACTGACTTGTAGACTTTATCTATAACCGTTCGAAAAATATTAGTTTTCTAGTAAGTAGACTTTATTTGAAAAGCCATATGATGAGGAAGTCTCTTTTTGACATTGAGCATGTCAAAAGTGAGCACTTAAGAATTGTTTGGATCAACTGCCCTGATTGTTGAAAGAAAAGCACTTCATTGAGATGGACACGACTGGAGTACCTCTAAAGCAGACATAGTGCATGGACTTTGAGCCAAATCTTCTACAATTGAGTAGTTTTGGGTTGCCCTAGCATTAGGCTTGATAGTCATGCGTTTGGTGGAACCTTTTAGTATCCGAGGTATAGACTCGATAGAGGGTCACTCAATATGAA
This sequence comes from Pinus taeda, assembly GCA_000404065.3. Lineage (NCBI taxonomy): Eukaryota > Viridiplantae > Streptophyta > Pinopsida > Pinales > Pinaceae > Pinus > Pinus taeda. The sequence continues at coordinate 206,282 of APFE030964446.1, read as the reverse complement.
GAGGATCTATAGTTCTGGGAACAGATTTATCCTTGGATGTTTCAGCTTCACCATAATCACGTGACCGTGTAGCCACATTGATGTGAGAACCCATCATGAAAACATTTGAGGAATTGTCCCCCTCCTGGTTTCCCCCTGTAGAGGTACCAAGGTTTGAATTCGCACAAACAAGCAACTACTGCCCTTGGGGGAAAGGGTTAGTTAAGATAGCTTGGGAGCTAGAAGACCCTTGTTGCACTAACAAGCGTTGAGCTTCTTGAATTTTTGGCCAGAGATGAGTCAAATTGTCTCCACTACATGACTTGCATGGAAACTTAACTTTCTTCTTAGAATCTTTTCCACCTTCGCAATCATTATTGCTAGGTTTGTTCACATCACTCTTCCCATCCTGATTCTTCTTTTTACCTCATCGCTTCTTCTTCCAATTAGAATTTTGATTTCCTTTGGGGTTAGAATCCTAGACGTCATTTATGGAAGAAGGTTGAGAAGGTGTAGGAGTAGATGGTGTAGCATAATTGGAAGAAGAAGTTTGTATAGAAAGCTGCGAGAATTGGCTTAGAAGGTTCACCACATTCACATCAATCGATCCAACAATACCATCAACATGTGGGCCTAGCTTCAGTTTGGTTATATCAACCATGGATCTAGGAGCATCAGGCAAGATATTTTGAAGAGTCCTAGACTGAGAATATATTAGTTCTAACTGCTAGGCGAGAAAGATAGCCTACTCTTCGGAATAAACTCCAGACATAAAAACATCCTTGGTGATATCGGCTTGTAATGATTTTAAAACCATTCAAGATGGAATTCAGGTGGAATTTTGGCTTTAATGAGCCTCTTTCTCCAACTCCATTCCTGGATATGATCCGAAATGTGAGTAGTTGTGTCCTGATGAAAATTGGTCAGAAGTTCAGTTTTGGCCTCATAACTGATAGGAAACTGAAAATGGTTTAAGAAAATGTTAGCCAAATCGGTGAAAGACGTAAAGGTTCCCCCTGGCAACTCTATATACCACTTATCCACATTCCCAGTTAAGGTGCACTAAAATAGTCTCAACCTAATCGAATCATTGATTAGGAAGTTAAATGAGCACCATAAATGGAACGTGGTTACATGGTCGCCTCGGTCTTCACCACTCTTCCCTTCGAATTTTGGAATATCTGAGGGAAGTTTGGTTGGGACTGGAGGCCAAGCCGGATTGTATCTGATTGGATCGTTTGTCAACTTAGTCAAGTCTGGCAGATTAAGCATGGCCATAAAAGGAATTCTTGGAGGACCTTGGGGATTCCACCCATATTGGGTCGGGTTCCCCAAAGTCTGAAAAGAATGACCTAGATTTTTAAAGGAACCAGGTTGCCCGAAGTAATTGGTAGAACCTACTGAACCAAAAGGTGAACCTTGTGGTCCAGCAAAACTCAGAGTTTGACCTACTCTAGCCGAAAAACCTCCATAATTGGCAAACTTTCCCCCTAACGAATTATTGTAAGGAGCTGAGAGCCCCTGGTAAGGGTTCCAATGATCTGGTGATCATGTCCTAAGTGGAAAAAATGCTCAAGTTTTGAATTGCTTAGAATTAGTTGAAACCAGAATGATCGGATAGGCCTCGTCAAAACGATCCTATAGCCGCGAATAGAACTCAAATCCGACACTATATGGAGGAGTTATCGTATTTTGAAAATGCCTAATAAACTGAAAAATTTGAATTAAAAGAAAAAATTAATTTAAAAAAGAATATTCCATGGAATATTCCCTAAAATATTCATGGGAATATTCCATTTTGGAGGACCAATCGGGAGCTGACATGTGGCTTGCTCGGAGGCCGTGATGTGGTCCCAAGACTGCAGTTTTGTATGGTAAAATTTTGGCACTTCACAAGATTCGATCACGGGTCTCCGCGATGCCAGCCCACAGGCTTGACCGACCTGCCTATGCATTGGTTCTTACCAACCTAAGGTCACAATATGTATTTAAGTTTGATTAAAGGTTGGGTTGGGTGCAGAAAGGGGCCAGCCACTAACCATATGACCTAGGCGAGAAAACCACAAGCTAAACCAATGGATAACCTTCAACCCCGACAGTTAAGGGTCAACATGTGGTCACATGTGCATGGTTACCACTGGAAGTTACAGTCAGATGGCGGTTAGTTTGGTGGATTTCGCCATTTTAGGCACTTATGCAAACTTTAGGACCCCTAACTGTAGTTAAGCCAAATTTAGTGGAGTTTTTTTAGGCCAAACTGGAGAAAGCTTGTGGAGGTCATAACTTTGGTTAGGGAGATCCTTTTGGAGTGATTTTTTTTTTTTTTTTTTTTTTTTTTTTTTTTGGGTATTCTGAGCATTCCAGAGCCATTGGTATAGGTTTTAGAGATAACATAGCTCATTTTCAGGTGTTTTTCAACGAAGAAGCTTGGAGAGCCATCAGGGCCTAGGGAGTGTTAAAGTTGAATTGGGATATGGTTAGCCATTGGAGGTGAAACAAAAGTCATTCTTTACTTTTTTATGCATTTTAAACTCATTTTCACAGTTATTTTGCATGTTTAGGCTTTCTTATCACTGTATAACTATATTGAGCATTTAATAAGAGCAAGGACATGCTCATTTGGGGGCCTTGGACCTGGCAGATGTAGCCCAGGAGCGGTGAACTACCTTATCAACTATTGTGTTATATTATGTGAATTTATATTGTTGTGTTTTTTCATATTTGATATGCTAAACAATAAAATGAAATAACACTCCTTCACACATAAGACTCAGAAATTTACCAAACACAGTTTGTTTCAATTGCAAGACATTAGTAACAGTTTGCACATATAATTTAATGGAAATAAATACCTTGAACAACAAAAAAAAGTAGTTTTATTTTTAGATCATCCAAGCATTATCTAAGGGTGGAAAACTTCAAAATTAATTGACTGAGGAATATGACACATTCCCTTATTAGCCAAAAAACTGATTCCTTGTTCCTATCTCACTAACTGTAGGGATTGTCCAACTCTGAAAAGGATTAGTACCTTGACCTATGAAAGGAAAAGGCATAGACCCTACCATTGGATTGGAATGTGGTATATGACCACTTCAAAAGGGGAAACCTTGAAAGGAAGCCGATCCACTCATCATAGACATGGAGCTAGTTAATGGTACAATTAATGGAACTTAAGGAATACCTTGAGACGGCATTCCAAAAGGGAAGAATCCAAAACTGGATGCATGAGCTTGGGAACTTCCACTCATCGACAGAATGGAAGTAGACCCAAACAAGGATATGTTGGCAGTAGACCCGAATAAAGATGTAGAAGGGGTGGAAATAGTTCCTCCCCCTTGTACCGATATAAGATTCTACATACTCGTAGCACTCGTGGTGGATGCCATGCTTCCAGCAGTGGTCATCGAAGGGATTTATGTGTGTGGACCTAGGCTTGGAGGCCTGTGTGTTGGAGTTATGACGTATAACAATACATTCGGATGATATAAAGGGAGAGGAAAATTCAGAGCTACAATTGACTTAGAGACTTCTTCTACCTCAATATCATCTTCTGACTCGAAGAGTACTCGAGAAAGAATTGGTGTGTTCCTCTCTAACTTTGCGGTAGTACCAGGTCTACCTTGTACACTAATGCCCCTAAGCAGAGGATCAATCTCCAATGCTCCAACCGCCACTGGTTGAAAACCACTGGAAAAATCACTCCTACGCCTTCTAGAAGAAGGCTCTAGACTCGCAGGTGAAAGCCCACAAAGTCTACGGGACCGTTTAAGTGATTGGTCAACCACTTTGAATTATTTTAATATGATCTACTTAAAGACTCAAGAAAATTGAAAGCTAGGCCAACTAGGAGAACAAAACACACACTAAAAAATGTCCCTAAAGAATTCAGTAGTCAAACAACTTCCAAGTATTTCTGCTCCAGGTGATTAGGACTAGACACCAAAATACAAGAAAGTGAATAAAAAGGGCCTTCCGAAAATAGATTGGGGTAATTACGCCCCAAGTTTACTAGCGAAGGTATCAGAGGGAGTTATGCTGACCTCCAGACAACAACCTTTGCTAGTGCAAGCCCCCACGCTTCGCAAGGGTGCCCTCTAGAAGTACCGTTGACCGTGATGCAATGTCAACCTTAGGTGCCACAGGATTCCCCTCCGCAACCACCTATGTAGATCCCTAGGATTGGAAACTAAAGGCACCAACTCGTATCATAAGCCGAGCGAAATAGTCGTGAGGTAAGATCCGACAAGTAAGAGAGGGGGTATCTCTCGTCCTTATCTTCACAAACCCTTGTCATTAACTTCGAGTCATAGAGCTTTCCTGGTCTCCCTAACGCTATTGGATTTCACTCTTTATTCAAACTTCTATGTTTAACAATTTAGAGTGGCCTTGGAGAGTTTACTCTCCTCTCACCTAATCCAAGGCCCTAAATAAACCTAAAACTTGTTGGTGTATACTGATTGACAATATAAAAAGTTCTAGTTTATTTTATTAAGCACTTGATTTTAAGTGGCTATTCTTTTTAATTCAAAGGGACAATACATAAGTGAAACTGATGATGTTCTTATGACACAAAAGAAATTAATGAAAAACTAACTTATATGCAATGCACTTGTTTTTTCTTCGATGATAAGCAACTTCTATTTGGGTTCTAAGAAACTTCTATAAAGAAAAAACTTTTTTCCTTTTATTTTCTTGTAGTAGACTTTACATTTACAAAAACTAAAATCTATTGATGCTTTAATAATGCAAAACTACCCTAATGCAAAGTGTACATGATAGTGCAAAATTCTAGATTACTCTAAAAAGAAATGAAAGCAATTTGTTTATAATCCAACTTAAGTGTTTGAAAGGAATAAGAATTTTGAGCACAAAATCTTTCCCAAAACAAGAAGGACTAATAAAAAAGATCACAAATCACTCTCAAAAACCAAAAGAAATCAAACTCAAATTTGGCAAAGAAATAAAAAACAATGTTTTTGAAGGACTTTTCTTTTTCAAGAAAAAATAAAAACAACTTTTCAAAAGCACTCAAAATTCCACTGAAGACTCAAAGACTGAAATAAAATCATAAGGAAACCTTGCAAGTTATCAATTCAACATGAATGAAAACTTGAACAAAATAGGTGTTTCAACTTGCACTAATCAATCCAAAATCAGCAAAAAGAGCTTTGAGAAAATTGATCAAGAAATTAGGAAAGGCACACCTTCAAATTCATCAACAAGAAACTTTAGAAAAGAAAGAAAAAGTGAATGGCCACAAAATTGATGGGAAGCAAAGCAATCAAACCATAAAAATGAAGTTTGACACTAAGATTGTAGACAATCTTTTGTTCCGGAAGACTAGAACAATTAAGAACCTTTATAAGAAGCCTTGTGTGTTCAAACACAAATCATAAAACTCATTGTAAAGCAAACCGAGACCAACAACTTTTCAAAGCAACAGAGAATATCTAATAGTAAGCTCACTGAAAAATTAAATTCTAAAAACAGAAACCGACCACGCAATTGTGTCTCTACGTAGTTGCGTGTACACGCGCTTCTGCCAAAAGAAACTCACGTATACGTGGTTTCAGTTCACAGAAAAAAGCATGTGTACACTTCTATAAATAGACAAAGATGCATATATCAAGTTTTAAAAGAAAAATAAAGGATGACGCCTAATGAAAAAGATTAGACTCGAAGTCTGAGTTCCTATAGGAGCAGGCAGTACAGTGATATCAAGAAAACTAAGAACTGAGCCCTGATTGGCACTAAATAACCCAAACTAGGGATAACAAGATTGTTATCCCCAATGGAGTTGCTAATTCTGTTGAGGGAATAAGTCCCCTAGGGCTTTGGGTCAGAACCCTAGTAGAGCAGGAGTAATCTACAACAAGAAACAAGCATTCAACTCAGGCAACATGCTTAAACAAACTAACTATGCAAGAACGAACATACCTGGATGTCCTTCATTTGGGTAGTTCTAGCCAGGGTTCAAACCCTCTGCCACTCCTAATGATCTTCGAACCTGCAAATCAACCAATTTGAACACAACAGCATATAGATAAAGCATTGTAGTGAAATCAACTTTCTATCATATAAGTAGATGGTTAGTTATACATTGAAATAGTCATTCATATATAAACCATAACAATAACATCAGATGCATAAACAAAGTTGATACCAGAAACAAGACAACGTTCCGTTTTATTGTAGAAAACTATAATAAAAATATGGAAAGGGTTCACCTGAGTCTTCCTCTTTTCACTCCAAGAAGAACCATCCTCTAGGTCTGTCCAGTCCCAGTCTTCAACAACCTCCTTCCATAACCAATACCATGATATGTTCAAGCATATGAGAGAACATCAAAACTCAAGGGATTCTTCAGACTTGATCATGGGATAATCTCAGTATAGTAATTCTATCATGTCTCTCCTCTTTAAGGCCTTCCCATTGAAGTCTTTTTATACTTCTCCCAAATTATTCTTTTAGGAAACAGTTGGGAACATTTGGGCCACAGGCACTAATAGGTAATCAATAGGTAAAACTCGTGATATCTGCCCATAGTGAAGGAAATTTAATTTTTTTATGTGTTTTAACACATATACGTGGGTTGGGTATAGACTGACCCACGTGTACATGCTTTTAACATAGGGAAAAGTAGCGTACAGGGAGTAAAACATTATTTTTAAAATATTTGGACCAAGTCTAGAAGGAGGGGTTGCCCTAGGTGATAAACCAAGCATCAAAAATACAAAAAGTGATATTTGGAGCTATAACAGGAAGTGGAATATATGATATTTGAGGTCTGCCAAGGCTGTTATTTCACAAATTTCAACGATTCAACATATTTCCAATATAAAGGAAAAATCAGAAAACAAGCAGGATTTCGGGTAGGCCGTGGACGATAAGTGGTTTAGGTCGAGCTCCACCCAATGTGATACAGCTGCTGCCACATGTCCAAGACAAGGAGAGAGGAAATCGCCCTCATTGAGCGGTTAGCTCCAGTACAAAAGAGACGCCCAAAAAGGATCATCATCGTTGGATCTGGGACTCCCAGATCAACGATGGAGATGTGTTGTCACTGCAAAGGTGGACCCAAGAAGAGAATAAGCCATTTCTAAGGATTTCTTAAGTCCGAAAAGGACAGAGGTGGGTGGGATTTTCATAGTGTTGCTGCGTTTTATGTTTAAAACAGAAAAAAGTCATGTATTAATAGAGAGGGGCCATTTAAAGGGATTATAAGGGCCTGAAGACCCATTCCACCATATAACAAAGCCCGGGAGACATATCACTGGGAAACAGGAGCCTGGAAAGGGAAAGAGAAGGGCCATAGAACGTTGCGACCCGAATCAAACAAGATCAGGGAGCATCAACAATGCAACATAGCCACACCAATAAATGTTGTGGAGCATCTCTGGCACAAGGTAACTCCTAGACAATGTAACAAGCCACCAAAAATATCTGAAAGTGGTTACTCTACTGTCAGAAGCAGAAAACTCTGATCCCATGCTTGCCTAGAGGGCAGATTAAGACTCCGAGCCTTCTAGAGATTTCAGGCGCATTGTAAATAGGCTATAAATAGCTGAAAGTAAGATGTAATAGGGGTTCAACTTTTGGAGATTATTCCTCCTCTGTTCCTTCAAGCTTCTCATCTTCATTCTAGCAATATAAGCTTCTTTTACCATTATATGTTCAATGTCCAATCTCTTTTCTGTTCTATGCTTGCACTTGAATATTTTGTTCATGTTTTCTTTGTGTCTAAGGCCAAATCAATGTCATCTTATCTCTGCTTTGATATAAATAGATTTGAAAGCTTCTTTGCTGCCTGTAGCTAGCCTTCCATATGTGGTCATATATGCATCTGTCAGTACAGTCAGTATTCTCTTTTACTGCCTATAGCTAGCCATTCATTTATGTTTATATATGCAATCTACTGGTATAGTTAGTATTCTCCATATATCTATTGAATTTATAACTTATTGAGCATTAGTGGTATAAAGCCTTGTATTAGTGAGAGTGTCCATGCATGTCTTGAGTGAGAATAGAGTTGAAATGGTTATCTGACTTGATCCAAACCATCATTCATTCCAATAGTTCTGAGAACAATATTGAAGATTATATGTTACCAGGCATCTCCGAGCTGCAACCTAGGAGAGTTTCCTTGAGTGATAACATTACTCATGATCTGTTGGCTTTTAACGGAGGAACTAGTCAATTGTTAGGGATCCTTCCTAAGTTTCCTATTACTTTGGGAGGAAAAATCATCTATATCGATGTGATGGTTTTCCAAGGCCCTTTGGATTTTAATTTACTCCTTGGCTGTGATTATGTTTATGTCATGGGACCTCTTGTCTCTTATCTCTTTCGAGTAATGTGTTTCTCACATGAATGAAGAATTGTGGCCATTGATAAAATTTCATTTGTTGGTCCTAAATTTACTCCTAATCAACCATCTTCCCTAAATGGTCCTTTTATGCAAGTGGTATCACCCCCACCATTGGTTAATTATGCGGTCACCTGTTCCATGCCAGCGTCTACAAATGATCTAGTCAATGATATAGTGCATCATGTACTGGGGGAATTGGAGCTTGATCTTTCCAAAATATCCCTTAACATGTATCCCTTCCATAGCATTGTTCTCCTATTTGATCAGAACCTCTTGGAAGCCATCGCCTCTTATGGTCCATAATAAAGGTTCTCAGAGTAGAGTTCCTTGTCATGTGTCAATCTCATTAAAAAATGAATCAATTTTCTCAGAAAATAGTTCTTTGTCTTGTGTCAAGCTCCTTTAAAAATGAAACAAGGTGTTGGAGCATAGTTCCTTTTCTTGTGTCAAGTTCCTTAAAAAATGAAACAAGGTCTTCGAGCAGAGTTCCTTTACTTGTTTCAAGCTTGTTAAAAAATGAATCAAGGTTCTGTTGAAGGCTTGAAAAATTGGGTCTAAAACAAGGGGGATAACCACTCGGTTTGAACCTTAAAGCAATTCCTTTTTCCCTTTAGAATAGTGGCTCCGACTGGGGATGATGGGACCAGTTTCCCAATTTGTTTATGATGTGTGTACTAATGGAATGATGTTTTTCTTTTTTGGGGTTTTATGGGGCAAATCCTTGTTCTAAATCTAATCTATCCTTAACTATTATATGCAATTTATTCTAATGAAAGGAAACATCTAACTTTAAACTATCCCAGGAGTGGTGTCTCACTTATGAGATCTAAAATAGTTTCTAACAACAATTGATAATATAAATCATTCAATCACTATGAGAAAAGAATCCATTAAAAATGATTATTTTGTATAAGAAGTTAGCCGAAACAATTATGAGAAGCATATCACATAAGAGTTATTCATATACTCAGCATAAAAAATAAGTTATCACCATACAGAAGTGCAATAATGACAAGTAAACATTCAGACTTTCATATATCAATAACTAAAAATAATTTATCACTGGGAACATAAGTAAAACATATCAATAGATAAAAATACCATTGGTAATAAGTTCTACTCATGAGCTGCATCTATATAGATTTATCTTAAAATAACTCAACATCCACTAAGAGTACAAAAGTGCATTTCAGTAGCAGACATCAAACTCATATAAAAATAAACTTCGTTTCATTAATTTGATCAAAACCTCCTCAGTGGGGGGCAAACTGCATGTTCTGAAGAATCATTTTTGATAAAATTATGGACCCCTCTCTAAATGCATGAGAGGGGTTTAAATACTATTCTATTGAAATCTAAAAATAAATATTACAAAAATAGATGAGGAGGTTCAAACCACCTGCCTCAATTTAAGCAAAAATGAACTAAAACAAAACAAAAATGTATCTATGATAAATCTTGTATCTGATCCTTTAGATTGCAAATGTCCAGCATTGGTTTCAAGAGCATCAGTTGGTTGACTTCAGCTCTTAACTGCCCTGCAAATATGATGTTGGCTAGAGCTGGCACTATCTTCTCAGCAGTGGTTATGAGACATTTCAGGGTCATCCATTGGCTATGTGGCTTCACCAGGTATTACCAATATGTGTCCCAGTTTAACTTGTTTATCTGTTTAATTGACTCTGCCTTCTCCTCTACTGTCTGTTTCCACTTTGTTTGAAGCTGTTGTGCCTTTGAAAGGAAGCCTGGAGTAGTATCTGATATCAAATTGGACTCGTGCAGGTTTTCATTTATACACTCAATGACATTGTTTGTTGTTGTTGTTGCCTCTTCCATCACCTGTTCTGCTTCTTTAAGCTAGGAATCCCATTTCGTAAATAACATTTCTTTGTGCAATTCATCGATTCTGGGCAATTTAACTCTTTTACCTTCTTCTGATCTTTTCTAGTTCAAGAAGTCTAAAACCTTCTTAAAAATTGAATCATAATCAAGTCATAAGTCTATGAATTGATTTGTAATATTATCGCTTGTTCCACAATGGGAATTACATTGTGAGATCTTCTGGTAGAGTATTTTTCCCTATTGCAAGAGCTGGGAATTAAGAGTGAGTGCTTCTGTGATAAATTCCCCAACTTTGGGATCCTCCTTATGCAGTTCTATCATAGCTTATAACTGTTCTTCTTTATTGGCCAAACTGTTTTGATGATTCAATTGCATCTACTGGAAGTCTTGCTGGAGTTTTATTACCTATGTTTCTACTTCTTGACTAATGCTGACTTGTTGTAGTTGTTGCTCTAAAAACAAAATCCTGTCCTCCTTTTCTTTTAGTAGCATTTGAATTTTTGTTGCTTTATCAATCGTTGCTGAAGCATATTCTCCTACAATCTGAGAGAGCCTAGTTAGATTTTACGATGGGTCTGTAGTTGGGTATTTCCATAGAACATCCAAAGGTTCATCCTCTGGAGCGAGCATGGCATCTATTTTCCTTTTCTTCCTTTGCCTCTTGACAACAGCCTTATGTTGCGGGCTATAAAATACGTCTAGAGGAGGAATCTCCTCTATATTTAGTATAATTTTAGATGACGGAGCAGCAAGAATATGCTTTGTTTCCTAAGTATTGGTAGCCCCTTCTACCACCATTTTGGTGGTTGTCTCTCTAAGGTTTGTCAGTGGTTCTTTGCTCTGTTCCTCAGTGTTGATTTACTCATTAAAATTCTCCCATTCCTTTTCTAGATCCACTATAAGTGGCTTTGTTGGATTTTTAAGGGGAGTGAGAACTTCAATTTGTTTCGGGGACCAAAACCTGCTGATCAGGCTTCTCTGTAGATTGAGCTGTATCCTTAATTGACCCATCACTTCTGTTGTTTTCACATTTGGACTGATCATCAGAATTTTCAACTGATTCTTTTTTGGAATCTGATTTAGACTTCTCTTCTTTTGAACTACCACTTATGCTAACACTGGGAGTAGGCTCCCTTATTGATTCAATGAGAAATTGGTCCAAAATGACCTTTGTTAACCTCTATTTTCTGTAATTATCAAAATTTTGAAGTTCTTCTTGGTTAAATTGAATTTGTGCCATATGTAGAAGCTATCTGAAAGTGTTCTTTTGTAGAAAGACATCGTCAAAGGCATCTTCTTCATTGGTAAACACTTTAATTTTAACCACTGTAGTAAAATTCTTCACAACACCAAAGGGATCATACTGCCTCCCTAGGAACTTTGGTAGTTGTAAACATAGAATATTATCAACCTATTTAAAGCATGACCTAAGTCAAATAATGCAAAATCTCTGCATACTTTAGGGAATTGAGGCCAGATGGCCTTTTTAGAATCTTTGAGCACTTTGTTCATTCCTCCAATGCCACAGGTCTGGTAGGCTATTTCCCTGGCCATTAGTTTATCGAGGACATAAAAAGGAAGTACATGGGGTGAAGCAATGCTGCCAAATACCCTAATGTATGTAAATAATTCCTCTCCAAACCACCATCCCAAAGGGAGAATGTCAACTTCAGCTTCTGGGGAAAATCTTGGGGCGTCTTTATTGTAGAGAATTTTATGAATAAGGAGCATAACTCCATGACAGATTTTGTAGAAATGTGGGATGAAATTGGATTCCCACAATAATTTGTGATAAACCTCAATGGGAAGAGGATTCTATACTATCCACTTCCATCCCATAATAGGAAAATCAAAGGCAAAACAAATGGCATCCATGACATAGGCACTCAAAAAGAATGGAGGATAAAATCTTGAAGTAAAACTTCTTTTAGTTTGATATGCTAAAATAGCATAAGCTAAATTATTTGATAAAATTTGGGCCCAATCCATTATGGCAGCATTGGTAGCCGCATCCAATAGAGGTAACCACTCCGATGAAAAATTATTTATATTTAGCCTCCCAAATGCTCTAACAACATTACAGTGGAAAAATAGTAAGGAGAAGAAAAAGAGTCAGTGGCGTACATACCATTTTTATCCTTCTTTAATCTTTCCTCGTTGTTTGACCAATGCTTTGTACAATCTGCCAAGTCTTCGTTCTCCTTGGCAAACTTTTCTACAAATTGCTTGTTGTAGCTAACTTGGGGTTCTGGCAAGTGATACATGCGTCTCAAATTGCTTGGGGTAAATGACCCCATGACTTGCTAAATGGTTGTCTTGAGCTCTCTATCAGATATATCTGCATGATCTATAATCCATTTTACCATATCTGTATAGAGGAGTATTTTCGGCCTCGCAGCAATATAGTGTAGAAACGAGCATGCAAGTTCAGTTACGAATGCTTCAGAAGATATGCGTCCATCTGCTGTAACTGTAACCTTCATAATTCTCGGTTTTTCTCTTCTAACATTAGGTACATGGCTTCCTAGGTAGATATCCCTACTTCCTTAGTACAAGTGGTGTCTTTGAATAATGGAGTCATTTTTGTTTTCTCAGATGCAGGTGCTTTGCCTTTCTTTCCCACATCGTTGTGTATTATGCTCTGTGTACTCTTCCTAAAAATTGCAAGCAGAGAGCAAGGATATGATAAAGATGATAATGAATATAGGAAATATAAATAGAAAGACAAAAATAAGGTGACAGGAAAGCTTTAATTCTAAAATCATATCAGAGATATCACCTTGTGTCAAATCTTTACCCTGATCCGAATCGTTTTTTAATAAATGACCACTATTGGACTGTTAAGTTACAATTTAATGTTCATAACTTTGCATCAAATGACGAAAAGTACTGTCATAGAACTTTGAGCCCCTAGATCTGCGATAAAAGTAATTTTGCGATTTTCTTGGAAATATCGTAGATCGCAATATCGCAAATCCTATTATCGTTAAAAACCATTTTTTCATCGGGTGGCTGCGATATGCGATTTGCGAAAGGCTTATCGCATTTTGAAATATTTGGTTGTTTTACATTAAGTGGTGCTGTGGAATTTGAAATCTGCGACATGCGATGAGGTTGTAAGGCTTCGTGATCTCGCATTCTCACAGATCGCATTTTCGAGGAGTCTCTTTTATAAGAGATGCCCACTGTGAACTTTTGCGATGCGATAATATCATTTAAAAGCGGGTTTTTTAAAGCTTCTCTTCATGCTCAAGACTTTTCCATTATAAAGTTTTCCTTAGGTCTTGTGGTCATAATGTGCTTTTTATAAATAAATTCATAGTTTGTGATGTTTTACGTGCTTGGAGTATGAAAAGGTGAATTTACATGTTTTAGCAAGTTTCACTTTGATATCTTGTTTTATTTTAAAAACAAAAATGCATCTTTAAACGCTAAGATTTGATTTTTAGAGAAGGGTCCCCATTTATTAGTGTTAGCAATAACAGTAATAAAAGGGGGGTTGTTGATGGTCACAATAATTGGCGATTCACTTGAAAGAACTAGTTATCTCTAATGGTTTTTTGAATTTTCTAAAACTTCTAAAATATAAATGGTTTTGAAAATGAAACTTTATTATAGAAATATAAGGTAAACAGTGCTATTTACTAACAACATCTTGTTCCAACTATCCTTATTCTGATTATCTTCTTCCCAAAGTTAGTCATTGTATCTACATCAATCATTACTTGGTTTGTAAAGATTAAAACAAAGATATACCCTTAGATCAGTTTAGGTTTACTCATTTGTCGTAGGCAAAGACTCTGTTGCCAGCAGGCGTCCATAGCCTTGATAGAGTTACCTGTTACCCAGTAGTGATCTAGTATCCTACTTAAGAAACATGCAATTTTCAAAGATAAATCCTCATATACACTTATTGCTTTTTCTTTTCTTATTTCTCTTTTAATTCTTAAAGAACAATGTCTTGGTTTGGTGGCCAAAATTGACAGTGCCAGTCACTTGATTTATAACTTAACCGAACAAGCCGGCTCGTGATGAGACCCCTTGTCTTTTGATTGAAACAATCTCTAGTCATTACCCTATTTTGGTATGCCGTTTAACAATGTCAGTTAGTTATAATCTTTATGATCATGATAAGCCGACTCTTGATGAGACCTCTTATTCTTTAAGTTTAAAGTGCATAGTTGGATTACTCTTTAAATCTTGCAATTTCCTAAAGTGGGGAGGAAGTCATTGGTTACTTAAGAATTCTTTTGGACGACAAATGTAGAGTTTAAAAATATCTTTTCTGTAGAGAATCTTTGTCTTGTTATTGATACCTTTCATGACTGATATGAGGAGAATTTCTTTCTAAGGTTTGATTTTAACCAAAACTTGTATAGTTGAAACAAAAGAATTTTTTATTTAACCAAAACTTGTATATTTGAAACAAAAGAATAAGTAAAAATTTTCAAAATGATAGCACTTGACCCTATGTTTCAAAAAAAAAGTTTAATTTTCCTAACCACTTCCACTTATACAAGCGAAAAACAAAATTGACAAGAGACACTATTCTTTTCATGGAAACAAAAAGTAAACATTCTCAACCTGTTTTATTATAAAAAAAGAAAACTAAACTAAAAAATAATAATTTACAAAAATAGAAGAGACCATCTTCTATGGGAAATATTTTTTAAGGATCTATCCATTAACAGGTAAAGACTCTCTTTTCCCTACTAAATCTTGTAGCATGAAAGTTGATGGACCAATGATTTCGACAATCTGGAATGGTCCAAGCCACATCTGTTGGAATTTAATATGATTGCCTTTCTCTTCATGGGCTTTATCCCATTTCAATACTAAGTCTCCAAGCTAAAAGTCTTTTCTAGACACCATGTTTGAATCAAAAGAAGCTTTTACTAATTGTTGATGATGCGCATGGGAAATTATGGTTTTTTCTCATTCCTCTTCAAGCTTAAGAATCTGCAATTGTCTTAATTGCAAGGATGAGGAAGGATTTTCTTCAATGAATTGAACTAATGCTAAGGAAGGAATAGTTAGATTTGTTGGGAGGACCACTTCTTTCCCATAAAATAAATTAAAAGGAGAAGAGCCAATAGAATTTTTCTGAGTTATTCAATCTGCCCAAAGAGCATACATTAAAGAATTATGTCAGTTTCTATGATTTTGATCAATAGTTCTTTTAATGATCCTAATAAGGTTTTTCTTTGTTGATTCAGCCAACCCATTTCCTTGTGGATAATAATTGGCAGAATATTTAAACTTAAAACCTCTTTTGAGCATAAATTCAGTCATATCATTACCTGAGAAATATGATGCATTATCAAACATTAAAGCAGAAGGTAAGCCAAACCTGGTAAATATGAATTGATCTATGAATTCGATGATACTCTCAAAATTCACTGACTTTAGTGGGACTGCTTCTATCCATTTAGTAAAGTAATTGGTATTAGTAAGGATGTATTTATTCTATTTAGAAGAGTGGAATGATCTCACCTATTATATCTAATCCCCATTGTTCAAATGGTTGATCGATGTCGACCGGTTGTAATGGCAACAGTGGTTTCCTCTGTCTTCCAGCAGTAGTTTGACAAACTTGACATCTTCTTACATAGCTATGTGTATCCTTAAATAACGTCGACCAGTAGTAGCCTGCGCGCAAAATTTTGTGTGTTGTCACATCACTTGCATAATGTCCACCTGCTGGTCCATCATGAAGTTCCTACAATACTTTTTCAGCTTTAGATTTCTCAAGGCATCTAAGGAGAACATAATCATAATTCATCCTAAAGAGTACATCATCTACAATTTGATATTGTTTAGCTTTTAGCCTCAGGTCTCTTTTCTTTGTTTGATTCAAATATGAAGGAGCATATCCATTCTTGAAGTAGAATATGATATCTGCTTATCTTGATTCAATGTTGTTTAGGCTTACATCATGCATTTGTACTTCACTACTTGGAGACTTTGTTTCTGACATGTGCGATGCTCCAGTTAACATCCTGCAAAAACCTTGACCTTTTACAATATTTGTTGGTTTGATTCCAGCATCATATTTTTGCAGGATTGTGACCCAATTTGCCCTCTTTTCACCTATGTCTTTTTGTACCAAAAGATTTCTTACTACTGGAAATGGTACTATTATTTTCGTATGGGTCTTGATAAGGAAGGGTCTAAAGTGTTTAATTGCTTTGAATATAAAATAAGCCTGCTTCTCAACATCGAAGTAATTTAACTTAGCTCCTTGCAATTTTGAACTGAAGAAGGCAATTGGGGCTTGAACTTTATTTTGGTTGGCTTGTGTGAGTATTGGAGTATACGATTTCTCAGAGGCAAATGTATACAAAGTGAAAGGATCTGAAAAGTTTGGAGTCGCTAGAGATGGGGAGTTTATAATTACTTGTTTTATCAAACCAAACACTTCATGTTCTGCATGACCCCATCTGAAAAGAGAGTTTTTCTTTATCATGGATTGAAGGGGTGATACGATTCTTGAAAAGTCGGGGACAAATCTTTTGACGAAATTAATTTGACCAAGGAAAGACTGCATTGCTTTTTTGTTATGGGGTAGGGATATATCAGAAATTTCCTTAATTCTATCTGGGTCAATGTGGATTCCAGATTTAGATACTATAAATCTGAGAAGCTTCCCTTCACTTAATGCAAAAAACAACTTTTTTGGATTAAGCGAGATCCCATATTTTTGACATCGTTGGAAGATATTTTTTAAGTCTCTGAGGTGACTACTGCATTTTTTAGAATACATTGTTATGTCATCTAAGTAAATCACCACTGACTTATTCACTAATCCTTTAAATGCAATGTCCATGGCCCTTTGAAACGTGGCACCAGCATTAATCAACCCAAATGACATCTTTTGATATGCATATGTGCCGCATTTCGTTCTAAATGTAGTCTTCAATTGATCATTCGGGTGGACTAAGATTTGGTTATACCTCGAGAAGCCATCTAAAAAGGACATCAGTTCAGACCCCGCAACTGATTGTAATACCTGTTCCATAGGGGGTAGTGGAAAATTATCCTTTTAGCAAGCTTTATTGAGGTTCCGAAAGTCAATACAAATCTGGATATCTCTATTTTTCTTTCTGACTGGTACCAGATTGGAAACCCATCTGGAATGCCTAACAGGAAAAATAATCTTGGCTTTCAGTAATTTGTTCAACTCAAACTTAATCTGATTCTCTAGATTAGGATGGATTTTCCTCAATTTCTGATAGATTGGCTTTTCATCCATGATCATCAGAATTGTATGCTGTATAATTGATGTGTTGTAAGTTTTGAGATCCTCATAATTCTAGGCAAAGACAATTTTGTATTGGTTTAACAGTCGAATGAAAGCTGCCTTTTCCTCGGGTGTTAGACCAAGACCTAGGTTGACGTTCTGTGGTTTTATGTCAGTCCCCAGATTCACTAATTCATATCTCAAAGTTGAACTTTGAAGTTTTGAATTGGTGGACCTTTTGAATCTGTATTTTAAATCATATAGGTCTTCCAACTTGACTATGGATTTAGGTGTAGCGTTATTGTTGCTTCCTTGTTCCAGCTGCTTGTCATGTTGGTCTTCATCAATTATCTAATTATTATAAGAGCCTTCTAAAGTCAGAAAACTTGCAATATCAAGGTCATCATTGAAAACTCTCCAGTTGGTAATATTATCAGGTATGGAGGGTCTAAAGATTAACTCAAACGAGAATCTATGTGGACTATAGTCCTCTGATGGAATGAGCTTGGAAGCCCCATTAGCAAGGATATTAGCACTAGCGTTTTGGATTCTGGGAATAGATGATATATTAAATGCTATAAAGTGTGAAGTTAGGTATTGTACTAACGATTGATAATGCTTCAGTTGTCCTGACAGACAATGTATAGTATTTCTTACTTGCTTAATAACAATCTCGGAATCTCCAAGGACTTGCAGGTATTTGATATCAATTCCGATTGCCTTCTATAACCCTTGAACTAATGCTTCATATTCAATTGTATTTTTTGTGCAATCCAACTCGAGTCTACATGTTAGCATGGTTTTCTCTCCTTTTGGGCTGACTAATATACAACCTGCTCCTGCTCCATCATTAGATTTAGAACCATCAAAAAATAATTTCCAAAATAAAGTTTTATTTACAGGTCTATCTACAAAATTAATGCATCTAGAAGTGTCTATTTGAGAGAAATTTTCTATCTGAGATAAAATAGAATTTTCTAAGAAAGGTGAAGTATGAGCATTGAAATTCCCTAAGAAGGAATCAATGGAATAATTTCCAATTATAATATTATTGTATGCTATAGGTTTGTTTTCTCTTTCTAACTCCATTGCTATATACTTTTGGTGTCTTTCTTGATCAACATTTATTTGATTTGGTTTACCATTGTAAGGGAGCCACATATGAGACCAGTCGGTCACAAAGTAACCATGAAGCTTCTCTAACCAATCCTTGCTAAGACATAGTCCATAAAATTTAGGAATATCTGCAACAAGTATATCAATGACTTGATATACCTTTGGATTTGATGAAAGCCTTATGGTCCCTTGATTAAGCTCACCGATAACCTTGACTTGAGATCGATCCAGCTATACTATGCGTACTACATATTTCTGAGCTTGGACATTTAACTTTGTGCAAACTGTCTTAGGCAAAATATTAGATGAAGCACTAGAATCTGCTAAATAGTTATGCATATTTTTATTGAAAAATATGCAGAAATGGAGAAATGGAGGAGTATGGGATTTTGACCTTCCTCTATTTAAAGAATTGTCATTTGGAAATAATTTACTTGACATACTAGTTAGAGATCTTCCCATTTCATGAGTAGCTTGAGATATTACAACGGTAGGTAGAGGCGCAATTGGTATTGCATTCAGTTCTTTCAAGAAAAATTTATGTTGATGCTTTAATTTGCTAAGCTCATGAAAAGTAATGTTAGCCCTAGTCTTCTTCATATCTTCAACAATGTTATACTCCATTCCATAGGAGATGATAAATGTTTTAGATGGAGTTGTTTAATTAGATTGGACTGGCTTTGTTTAAGTAGCCTTTGGTTAGGATTTCTTACCTACAATTTTATCCTTAGGAGTCGGGCTTGGATTTTTCTACTTAGCACTGAATTGTGGAGGATCAAGTTGATTTCTACTTCTGGTAGTAACCGTTAATGCATCTTGTTCTTCTTGATCCGGAAGAATAAAGTCCCACATTCCTTGTAGTTCTACAACTTCATCATCATCAGTCTGTTCCTAATCTGAAACTTCTTCATCTTCCCCTTTTGATTTTGCATTTTTTATAGCATTTGGAGGTTTCAGATCAGTTGAAGGGTTTCTCTTAAAAGGTTTATAAGGTTTCTTGGAAGAGGTTTCTGCTACTTGTTTCTTTATATCTACCATTTTTTTTGACATGGTTTTCAAGACTTTCTGTAACCCTTCCAGGTCAAATAGGTCTTTTGATTGTTTTTTCTTAGGGTCATCTCTAAAAGACACTTTTTTAGATTTTCTTTCATCTACAACGTTTTTCTTCTCTACTGCTAGGATACGTTTCTCTACAGTTATTGCCTCTTTCATGTTTTCAACTAACGTTGACTTGGTAGCTCTATCTACAAAGATATCTGAATTTGAAGGCAAAGCAGAAATATACCATTCATTTTAGACTTCATTACTAGGCTTCGATGCGGTTGGTATTTTGTTTAATAATTTATTGAAGCGAGAATTGAAATCCTTAATTGGTTCTCTTGGTTTGGCTTTGAAATTGGAGAGGTCATTGATTAAAGTCACTGTAGATTGGTAATTTCCAAATTTTATTAAAAATTGATCTTGAAATGTATCCCAGTTATTAATGGAGCGTGATGGTAACGAAAAATACCATGACCTTGCTACTCCTTTTAAGGTATAATTGAATAATCGTACAATTGTGTCCTCTTTTGTTACTTCATTTAAATTTATGGACAACATGAAATTATTTATGTTCTCTTTGACTGATAGACCATCGTCAGGATTGAACTTATGGAGCAATTTCTCAGGATGAGCTAGTAATTATGATAAGGGTGTAGGCATGTTCACAGCTCTAGATTAGCCCATGGCCTTGGTGGTGGATTTCCCACTATTGTTGGAGCATGAGTAGGAGGAGGAGTTGAAGTAGTTGAAGGTGGTTGGGTAGAGGATGATGATAGAACCTCAATCGGAGATTCTACTGGTGTTTTCCTAGCTTTCTTACAACTCGGTAAAGGAAACTCAACTGGTGGGATTCCTAGCTTTTCACTTTTTGCTCTATTCAGTCATTGAGTTGGGGTCGAGTGACAAGTGACACTACCTTTGGAAAACTCAAATTCTTCTTGAGATAAAGAAATTCCCTGCAAATTATGAATTAAAGTTTGTAACTTAGGTGGATCTAAAGAAGAATGTTCTGGCTTGTTTGGAATTTCAGTAATGTGCTCTGTATTCTCATTTTCAACTTCTGGTTTAATGATGGAATATTTGGAATGCGAACGAGAAGATGAGGGTGATGGTGAGGGAGTTTTACTCTTAGAATGGTGTGAATATGTAGATTTACTTGTCATTCATAGTCAGGCCCTCCTAGCACCAAATATGTTAAAGGATCGAAAAATTGGGTCTACAACAAGGGGGATAACCACCCCGTCTAGACCTTAAAGCAGCTCCTTTTCCATTTGGAATAGTGGTTCTAACTGGGGATGATGGGACCAGTTTCCCAATCTGTTTATGATGTGTTTACTAATGAAATGATGTTTTTCTTTTTTGGGGTTTTATGGCGTGAATGCTTGTTCTAAATCTAATCTATCCTTTAACTATTATATGCAATTTATTCTAATGAAAGAAAACATCTAACTTTAAACTATCCCGGGAGTGATGCCCCACTTATGCGATCTAAAGTAGTTTCTAACATCAATTGATAATATAAATCCTTCAACCACTATGAGAAAAGAATCCATTAAAAATGAGAAGCATATCGCATAACAGTTATTCATATACTCAGCATAAAAAATAAGTTATCACCATACAAAAGTGCAATAATGACAAGTAAACATTTAGACTTTCATAAATCAATAACTGAAAATAATTTATCACTGGGCACATAAGTAAAATGTATCAGGAGATAAAAATGCCATTGGTAATAAGTTCTACTCATGAGCTGCAACAATATAGATTTATCTTCAAATAACTCAATGATCTAAATGGGATCCATGAAAATTATCGAAGTGCTATGACTGTATCAAATCAGGATAGACTTCAAAAACTTGTGAACAAAGAGCTATCAGGAAAACCTTTGGACAGTGGCAGTTTGTAGCCAGGAAGGAACGATGAGGACCTTGGTCAAAGCACGTTGACCAAGGCCCATGGAGATCGTGCAGGATGCAAACTAGAAGTTAGGAAGTCCATATTATAAAACAGAGTTCGTTTCTGATGCGTGATTAGTGCTGGGAAAAACCCCTCGAAATGGAAAGTCCCTGAGCACTCGGTTAGAAGGAAACGTTGAAAACTATGGGAAAAGCGCTAAAGTGAAAGGTGGATCTCGCACTCCTAAACTGGCAAAATATCGGAGGCATGTTGGGCGGTAAGTGGAATTGTCAGGAGACCCAACGATGCCATACATTGAATGACATGTGTCTGGTGGATGAGAGAGAAAATTACCTCTCATCGCGGGCTAACATCTGAGCAAGTCAACTGTGCGATATGAGAAATAACCACAGGATTTGGAGGCCCCAGATCTAACAGTAGAGATTGCACCCGATGAATGACCAGATCTGGAGGAAGAATTAAGTTGCAGCATATAAAAGTCTAAAGTCCGATTTGACTGTTGAGTTGGCAGATGAATCATTACACAACGTAACCGAAATACCGAACTGTTTGAGAAGAGCTGGTGTAGTCCATGAGAGGACAAGTGGCCACTTCCCTGTGAGACGTTACACAATGGTGATGACGTAGAGGCAGGGAACTCCAAGCACACAATAGCAGGCAATCCGAAGGGGAAGAAGAGGAAGCAGACAATCATGAGACATTGGCTTTAAGCCATGAATAGACAAAGATAGAGAAAAAGAGGGGAGCGTGAATCGAGCAATATAAGAAAGAATGAGACAGTGAGATAGAGAGACAGAACAAAGAATAAGCAAGAAGTAGAAAACAGAGAACTGAGCTAAACTGCAGAGTAAGGTAGCATCGAGCAGACAGAAGGCTTGATAGGTTCGAGCAATCCTTGAGAGGATATCTGTCGGGAACTGGGTACCAAATTAGACTGATCCCATTCAAGACCAGTTGAGGTTGAGACTTAGCAAGGAAGAGTCTGTGCACTCTAGTGGCTTGGGGAATTGAAGAACCACCCTGCTAAGCATCATCTATTCTAGGAGACTCAAATTGAGCTCCTCAATGTAAAAACTGTGCTTTAAAGGCACAATAAGAAAAGGCCACCACTGAGAGCTGGACCAGAGATGTAGCCCAGGAGGATTGGGTGAAATCCTTGTTAATTTATTGTGTTCTTGTATTTGCTTACTGTGTTTCTCTTATTGTTTTCCATTTTCCAGTGTCTATGTATTTTTCAATCTGATCGATCTGTTGCCTAAGATAACATAGACACACACCAGCACATGAGTTTGTAATACTTTCATTCATTAATTAATTAACTGAGATCACCCACGAGTGATTTTTAGATCAAGTGGTATTAGAGTAAAAGGTTGTTAACGTTAGACAAGCTTTTGTTGGATTTAGCTGTTGAATGCTAACTAGATCAAAGCTCAAATTAAGAGAAGGAGAGTTGGTCGAAACTAATCCTGAAATTAGGAGAGTCTATCCTTGGAAGACAATGTCAGAGGAAGGTTCTATGGGGCTAGACCCTCAATTCATAGATAGTTTCCTAGCCATAAAGACCATGGTAGAGGAAATGTATAGGGACTTTAGAAAACACAAAGATGAGGATTCATCAGGCTCCAAACAAGATAAAGGAAAGGATGACTCTCACTTCCATGACCACTCAAAAGGCAAGGGGAAAGAAGAAAGCTTTCTCCCACCTCCTAATAGCCCTTAACATAAAAAGAAGGCATCTTTGATTAAACTGGATGTTAAATTTGATTTACCTATATATGATGGAGAGTTGAATGCAGAAAAGTTGGACAATTGGATTAGACAAATTGATGTTTATTGCAAAGTTCAGAATATCGATTCAAATAAGAGCAATATTCAACTGGCAAGCCTACGCCTTGGAGGCACTGCCTTAGTTTGGTGGGAAGGCAGGACCCAAGCTGACATGAAGAGACATGGTAAGACTATCTCTGTCTGGAGTGAATTTGTTTCTACAATCAAAAAGCAGTTCTATCCATTGGCCTACATGCAGCAAGCCATGATGAGCTAGCAAACTCTTCGACAGTTGAAAGGGCAAAGTGTATAGGGATACACTCAAGAATTTAGAAAGAGAGCATTGAGTCTAGGAATCTCATTAGACTCACTTGAGACTCCATTGAAGTACATTGGTGGTCTACACAGCTACATGAGGCACACGATCCTCATGTTTAATCCCACTAGTATAGATGAGGTATCTGTTCAAGCTACTCATCTAGAAGCGAGAGGAAAGAATGGAAGTCCAGAAGTTGGGGGATCATCCCAACCCATTGCAAGCAAGAATAAGGAGAAAAGAAAGCAGAAATAGAAAGCAAGGAAGGCTAACACTGCACAGAAAAGTAAGGCTTCATGCACTCACTGTAAAAAGGATGGGCATGATGATGAGCACTGCTGGATTCTGTATCCGGAGCTGAGACCTAAGAAGTTTGAGGGCAAGAAGAAGAAAGCTGCTACTATACAGAAATATTTAGGGTCAGACTTAGGAGATGAAACAACTATTGCAGCCACAGGTATAAGAGGTAAGAATTTTGAAGCATCTACTAGTAATTCTGCACAATCTACTATTGATGAAGAAAATGAGAGAAAAAGACATAAGCTTTTCCATATTTGAGTTATTTCCAAACATCAAAAGTTTGATACTTTGTTTGATAGAGGCTCATAAGTAAATTTAATCTTTGAAGTAATTGTAAAGAAGTTGGGATTAGTGACTACACCTCACAAGAAACCATACCCATTAGGATGGTTAAATGATAAAGCACAACTACAAGTGACTAGACAAT
This sequence comes from Pinus taeda, assembly GCA_000404065.3. NCBI lineage: Eukaryota > Viridiplantae > Streptophyta > Pinopsida > Pinales > Pinaceae > Pinus > Pinus taeda. The sequence continues at coordinate 181,963 of APFE030964446.1, read as the reverse complement.
GCAAACTCAAGTTTTCTTTTGGGTTAGCTTTTGTAGATGAGGTTGAGTTAGACATAATTCCTTTGGATATATGTGGAATTTTTTTAGGAAGTCCTTACTTGTATGACAAAAAAGTTATTTTCAATAGAGTTGAGAACAAGTATCTACTTGTTAAAGAGGGAATCGAATACTTTGTAAGAGCTCATAAGCTCAAGAATAATTATACTCTCATAAACTCAGGGCAGATGAAAAGAATGATAAATTCATGCAAACAATTCTTACTGATGGTTGTAAAGGAAAAGAAACCTGATAAAACCAATTATTTGAGGGTTGTAATGCTACGCAACAAGCTGATTAGGAAAGGTTGTTTGAGAGTATGATATCTTGTTTCAAGAACCTAAAGGTCTGCCACCCAAAAAGGAAATAGTGCATGATATTATTTTGTAGCAAGATGCTCCATTACCTAACATTGGAATGTATAGGTTTTCCGCTTTAGAGAATGTACAAATCAAGAAGCAGGCGCAGGAGTTGCTCGAGAAGGAAATAGTGCATGATATTATTTTGCAGCAATATGCTCCATTACCTAACATTGGAATGTATAGGTTTTCCGCTTTAGAGAATGTAGAAATCAAGAAGTAGGTGCAGGAGTTGCTCAAGAAGGGGTTCATCAGACCTAGCACATCACCTTGTGGGTCACCAATCATTTTGGTGAGAAAGAAAGATGGCTCATGGAGAATGTGCATTCATTATCGAGCACTGAATAAGATAACAATAAAAAATTGTTATCCCCTTCCTCGCATCGATGATCTTTTAGATCAATTGAAAGAAGCTGTTTATTTTTCCAAGCTAGACTTGCCTAGTGGATACCATTTGGTCAGAGTTGCAGAACAAGATGCATGGAAGACTGCTTTCAAAACAAAGAAGGGATTGTATGAGTGGCTGGTTATGCCTTTTGGCTTAACTAATGCTCTTGCTACTTTCATGAGATTAATGAATGATGTAATCAAACCTTTTCTTAATGATTTTGTTATTGTGTATCTAGATGACATTTTGATATTTAGAAAAATGTGGGAAGAACACTTAAAGCATGTTAAGCAGACAATAGATGTTTTGAAAATGGAAAAACTTTATGTTAAACTCTTAAAATGTGAATTTGGAAAAACATCTTTGAAATATTTGGGTCATATAGTAGGGGGTGGTGAATTGAAGACAGATCCCTCTAAGGTGGCAGTCATTGTGAACTGGCCTAAACCCAAATCTGCTACAGAAGTTAGAAGCTTCTAAGGAGCAGCACAATATTGAAGGAAGTTCATTTCTAACTTTTCCTTAATTGTAGCTCCCTTACATGCTTTAACAGGATTAAACAAGGTGTTTTAGTGGGGAGGCAAACAATAGAAAGCCTTCGACACCTTGAAAGAAAAAATAGTACAATACCTATACTAGAATTGCCTGATCTTCAAAGGCCATTTGAGATCCAAACGGATGCCAGTGACTATGCCATGGGAGCAGTGTTGACATAGCACGATAAAATCATATGTTATAATTCTGAAACATTTAATTTTGTAGTAGTTAATATCCTACATATGATAAAGAATTGTATGCATTAGTACAGAGAGTAAAAAAGTGGAAACATTACTTAATGGGAAAAGAGACAGTGATACATACTGATCATCAACCACTTTAATATCTACACTCCCAAACTAAGTTGCAGCAATCAAGACACTATAAATGGATGGGTTTTCTACAACAGTTTCATTTAGTCATCAGATATAAAAAGGGAATATATAACAAACTTGAAGATATGTTATCTAGACCCATTATAAATGCATCTACTATACTTAAGCATAATCCCATGTTACATGAGAGCTACATTGAATAATATGCTCAAGATATAGATTTTAAAGATGTATATGCAACTTTAAGTCAAGGCAAACGAGTACAAGAATTGGATTATCATGTAAAGGACCGACTCTTATATCATTGTGGTAAGTTATGCATTCCACAAACTAAAAGAGTAAAGATAATTCGAGAAGCACACACTTCTCTAATATCAGGTCACTTTGGGGTAAGTAAAACAGTTGCACAGTTGAAAATATTTTGTTATTGGCCAAAAATGAACGATATAGTTTCTAGATATATAAGAGGGTGTACTATGTGTGCAAAAAGCAAGCCCAACAATAGAAAAATAGGCTTGTACACTCCATTACTAGTTCCTTCTCATCCTTGGGAAAGTGTTTCCATGGACTTTGTTAGAGGACTGCCTAAATCTAGGAAAGGTCATGATCATCTATATGTTTTTGTGGATAGGTTCAGCAAAATGTGTATTTTGATACCTTGTAATAAATAGATTACAGTTGTGCAAAACTATTCTTTAAACATGTATGAGTTCATTTTGGATTACCCACTTCCATTGTATTTGATCGAGACACCCAATTTGTGAGGAAGTTTTGGTCAAGTTTGTGGGAACTCATGGACACAAAACTGAGGAAAAGCACAACTTTTCATCCACAAACTGATGGCCAGACATAAGTAATTAACAGGACAGTGGTCCAGTTACTCAAGGGATATTGTAACAAGCATCCTAAGCTTTGGGATGAACATTTATGTTATGTGTAGCATGCTTACAATAGAGAAAAACATTCTTCTACATAGAGATCTCCTTTTGAGACCTGTTTTGGTTTCACCCCAAAGTCTCCTTTGGATTTTTTCTTTGGTAAAGACACCACAGTGAGGGACACAATGATGTGGACAGGGAAACTGGGTTCATTGAACATATCCAAGAGATCCACCAGGAAGTACAGGAACAACTGGAAAAGATCCAAGCCAAATACAAGGCAAGGCATGACAAGCATCAGATGGAGCATAGTTTCCAAGTTAGTGACCAAGTCTGGTTGTATATTAGCAAGGACAAGATGCAAGGTGAAGGTAAAAGGCTAAAACCTATAAGGTATGGATCCTTCTAGATACTTGAGAATATTGGTGAGAATTCATTTTGCCTTGATCTACCAGCATACGTGCACATCTACTCAATCGTAAATGCAGATTACTTGAGATTGTTTGAACCTTCACTAATTAAAGATCCCGAAGAGCAGAGTCAATTGCATTCTATTGATGACCTGTTACCTAAATATCTTAATGAATTGCAGGAAGACACAGTTCTGGATAGGAAAGTGAGGATGACGCACAAGGGAGATGTTGAGTACCTCAGAGTTTGGCTCAAGGGTTCAAAGCCAAGCAGTGCAAGGTGGATAGAGATTGGACAAGTGAGACAATTGTACCCTCACTTAGTCGATGCTTGAAAACCAACTTTTGGTGGTACAAAAGCTTTTTCAGTGCGAAGGCTGTGATCCGAATGGGATCCATGAAAATTATCAAATTGTTATGACTGTATCAAATTAGGACAGAATTCAAAAACTTGTGAACAAAGAGCTATCGGGAAGACCTTTGGATGGTGGCAGTTTGTAGCTAGCAAGGAATGACGAGGACCTCGATCAAAGCACACTGACCAAGGCCCATGGAGACTGCATAGGACACAAAATAGCAGTTAGGAAGATTGAATAAAAAATGGAGGCTGTTTCTGATGCGTGATTAACGCTAGGAAAAAACCCTTGAAATGGAAAGGCCCCAGTGCTCAGTAACAAGGAAAAGCCGAAAATCATAGGAAAAGCGCTAAAGTGAAAGGCAGGTCCCACGCTCCAAAATTGGTGGAATATCAGAGGCATGTTGGGTGGTAAGTGGAATTGTCAGGAGACCCAGCGATGCCATACAATGAACGATGTGTGTCCAATGTGTTAGCCTCCTGCTGCAGCAAGTTACTCATCTTTCATGATTAACATTTTTACATGCCAAATATGTCATTCTTTGCATGCTGCAATGTTCCATATTTGCTACAGAAGCCAAAGAAGGAAGCCATGGAAATGGGCTAGTTCACGTGCCACTGTTGTGTTCCAATTTTGATGTACTATTCCATTTTTGAAGAATTTTTAGTTAAAGGGAGGTCCAAACAGTTTAATCTTGGTCTCCCTAGGTTTCAATTTCCTGTTTTAGAATATAGAGAATCACCATCTGTCCAAACAGCTTAATCTTGGAAGATTCCTAGATAGGTAGAGAAGCAAGGGTGCTCAACAACTTAATCTGAGCCCCTGGATGAAACAAGTGTAGATGTAGATAGGAGGACAGAAAAAGAAAAATTTGAAAATATGGGTGTACAAGTCTAAGTGCACCCAAACCAAAAAGAAGAAAAATGCTAGGTAAGTAGGCTGGGTAGGTAGTTTTGAGGTTGCAGAATGTTGATTTGTGATCAATTTCATGTTTTCAAGTGTCATACCTATTCAAATCACAATTATCAGGTAGTTTCCATTTGAAGGACTCAAGCGAGGCATGACTAACTTCCCCCTTCTTCCTTATTCCCAAAATCACACACTAACTTCCCTGAAGAGATCAAGATCTGCTTGATGCCTCTTAGTTTCATCATTTTCCATATCATTCACCTTGGAAAAGATCTACTTTACTCAAGGAATGTTCACATTTCCTTCATGGACCATCTCCCCCTAATAGCCTAAGATTCACATGCTCAGCGCTTTCTTATCACTTGTCATATTAACTATTAACTTTTACTATATAGCTCCCTATCTATTTCCCCTTCCCCTACTAAAACTATGTTAATAACTCCCCTATATACTTATCCCCTCCCCTTGGTTGAAAAATAACCATAAAGTTCACTTGGGAATTACTAAGTTTATCTGGAACTTAGTAACAACCCTCCTTTTTCTCAAAAAACTCATCTTCCTATGCCTTTGGACTCCTTCCAATGGCATAAATTTCTCCTTCCAATGCATAAAAACCCTCTTTCCGCCCTTATCCTAAAGTCATGCATGAAAATATTTTACCCCGCGCACATTCAACCCCAAAAACCCACTTTTCCTAAAGTTTTCTACCCCCACTGAATTAAAAATTAAAATTAATTGGTGCACGGGCCCCCTCCTTATCCATCCGCCGCCTCGTCTTATCCGCCAACCGTCTGATCGCCAGAGCCCGAGATCTGTGGTGGGCGGGTCTTTTCATGCCCCGAGCTGCCAAGGGTTAGTGCCAGGGAGATCGGTGGTTTTGCCATCGTACTCCCGCCACGCGTCGCCCTCCCGGTTGTGGTGGAGGCCCCCCTGCCAATACCACCCAAGCACAAAAGCGGTGCACCACAAACCAGAAACCGTCCTCCCCTTGTGTGAAATAAGCACCACGTCACCCGCCAAGCTGCCACCATCTCACCCCTTCCTGCCTGCATCGGCCTACCACCATACTGCCACATCATCACCCCTGTTATCAATCAAGTTTTCCTAGAAGTTGTGTAAGAGGAAAGTATACCCGAGGTAACCACAAACCAACCTTTTAGATGTAGAATCTAGCTAATCTGCATCCAGAGAGGGCTCTCTCTGGATGCAGATTGGCTAGATTCTGCATCTAAAAGGTTGGTTTGTGGTTACCTCGGCTATAGTTTCCTCTTACACAACTTCTAGGAAAACCTGAGTGATAACAACCGCGTCGTACTGCCACGTCACCCTGCTGACATCATCATGCTAACATCATCACCATACAAGAGGGTCCCGCTACTGACCTCATGCTGACATCATCAACCGTACCACTGACGTCAACAGCTGAAAAAAATGCGCAAGTGCGAAATCTAAGCTTCGGAGGCCCATAATGAAATTCTGAGGCAGTTTTCGCATCGCTATAGGAAATGGGCCAAATTGGGGAATCTTTGGGGAATCTTTTGATTCCTCAACCGTTTTCGCGTCGAAAAGGGCAGAAAGGGTCCGATTTTGCAGTTTTTAGCATATCAGCATAAAGAGAGAGGCCTAATTCAGGCATTAAAGAGTATCAGAGCAAATGTGAAGCCAAAATTCATGTCAAAGAGTACAGGATGCGGCAAAGTGTATCAGTGGGGATTTTCTCAGTGCTCGAAGAAGATAAAGCATTAAAGAACCCTCCAGCAAAGTCAACAAAACAATAGATGCCATTAAAGAGCTCTCAAATCACACTTATTGTACATCAAACACACATAAGATCAGTGGACCAAAGCTCAAAGCACAGTTATTGCAAAAGCACTGCACTAAGTCACAGAGGGCACTACATTAACTCTTTTTGATCTAGCTACTTCTGGCACAGCTTAAGAGATATTTACTTGCATTTAAATTCAACACAAGTTTAGGTTTAAAAACGTTTTTTCCCGAAGACCTGTTTAGGTTGGTTGTAATAAATGTTTTGGATATTTTACCTATATATACGCCCTAAACAATGTAATGAGGGTTGGTTTTTGTTGGTTGGATGTTTTGCTTAAGCAGAGACTCGCACTATATATCTAATAATTTCTATAATCAAAGACTGCTTACGAGCTTGAAGAATGAATTGTTTACTGTGTTTAATGGTTGAGGAGTGACTGTGGAATTCTTGTGCTGGTACATGACCCAATAAATGCTTCTTACCTCTGTTTTCCATTCATAAATCATTGTCTAAACAACAGAAAGAAAGATTAGCTTAGAACTTGTTTAATTGCACTCTATGCTCAATTTTTGTTGTTTCTTTATGTTTTTCATCTGTTTTAGGCATAAATATGAATTCTGCATGGCTCATATTTGCCCTAATTCACCATGTATGATAGTTATCCAGGGATTCTTAACTGCCCCTAGATAGAGCTCATTTTCCTTCCCTCCGTTAAG
>APFE030964446.1:148794-168067 GCA_000404065.3 Pinus taeda | reverse complement strand
CATGTGTACTTGAAGAAGCCAAGTACACATCCCCACCTTCATCTGAGGTGGTTTTTGCCTCTGCAGAAGGAGCATCATCAGATCCCTTTCCTTTGTCAGGAGGTTTAGATTTACAGTCCCTTTTGTAGTGCCCTTCCTTTCCGCATTTCTAGCACACCACCTTTATAGGTTTTCCTAGTGATTTAGATCTCCCTCTAGATTTAGATCTCCCACTCGATGACTTATTTTTTTTTTCTGTTCTGGGACCGTCCTCATACAGACAAGGAATCACCATTATGGCTCTCCATATTTTTCCGTCTCATCTCCTTCGTCAGCAAGGATGAGACTATTTCATCAAACTACAAGGTAGTTTCATTGCTACCTACTACAATAACCAGACTATCCCACGAATCTGGTAGAGAACACAACAAACTAATGCACTTATCTTCATATGAAATTTTGATATCAATAGACGATAACTGACTTACCACAGTATTAAATGCATTCAGATGCTTTGTCACCGAGTCTCCATCTTTCATCCTCAGGTTATACAACTTTTTCCGTAGGAACACTTTATTCACCAGAGACTTAGATTGGTATAAAGTCCCTAACTTGTCCCACAAAGCCTTCGCCGTAGCTTCCCCTGATACATTCAGCAATACTGAATCTAAGACAAACAATCGTATTGTGCTCTTTGCCTTCCGATCCAACTTCTTCCATTCTTCATCAGATACTCCCGTTGGTTTAGTACCCGGATCTACCGCGATCCACTGATCTTTATCCACCAACAGATCCTCCATCTTGAGTTTCCACAACTCAAAACTCTGACCATTGAACTTCTCAATCTCTATCTTTCCGCTGCTTGCCATCTTCTTTCACCACCGTCTCACAGATCTCCCACTGAACAGGGTCTACCACAGGCCCAAGCGAAACCCCTAAGCAACAAAGGCGTCCCCTTGAAGCCAAAACAACTTCGATACCAAATGTAGGTTTTAACCCCGTAGAAAAATTATCTGCATACGAATTCTAAAACATAGAAAATAAACAATGCGAGATCATAACACATAAAACACATATACACAGAGATTTTCCACTAGATCCCAAAACCGGGACTACCAGCTTGATTTTTCATTATATTCCTTTCAATGTTACAATACATATTTATACATGCCAAAGCATCCAATACCATGGACTGAAAACCATCGCGTCCAAAACCATGGAATGAAAACCATTGCGTCCAAAACCATGGACCGAAAACCATCGTGTCGAAAACCATGTGCGAAAAACATGCACAAAACCATAGGTAGATCCGCCCAAACTAATATAGGGTCCAAAACCAATTTTTTCCGAGGTGATGCCCTGGACCCCATAGAGTGGGGTTACCTGCACCCCTCAAACCCCCTGTGACTCCCCCCGCTACGCAATCGGCGCAATGAAGGGGGGGCTCCTCCCCCCTTTTGACCTCGTAGTTAACTACGTGGGTTAGTCGTGGAAAGAATATAACACAACGCAACAAAGACTATAAAAGTGAACCCCATTATGCAGACATGCATATGGATGAAGAAGACATAGAAAATATTGCAAAGTGAGAAGTTGAAGCCTCTACGTTTGAAGTAAAGCAGGAGCATATAGATTCTCAAGAACCCCACTGTAACATGTATGGTGAATATGATGGTGAATTCCACTGCAATGATACACATGTGGATGGTGATTGCAAAGCGAGTTGTGAATTGGTGCATCCACCAGTAAAACTTGTTGATGATCACAAAGCTTCCAAGAAAGAAGAGAATAACATGTGTGATCTAGTTGGTATGATTGTAGTTGATGATGACCTATTTCCATTAGAGTTTGAGTCATTTCAGTTTGATAATAACAAATACAATTTTTCATATGAAGCAACGGTGCATATATATGAAAGTGAATCTCTCATGAATCCATGAACAAATGATGAATTTAACGAATCTGGTGAAGCTGAAATTGTTAATGTGCACATGCATGTCGATATACATCATCATAGAGTGGATGAAAATTATTTTGATGAAATTTGTGATCTCTTTTCTAAAACAAGGAATAATTGTGGAAACATGGAAAGTGCCATGTTTGATGAAGAATTAAAGGCAAAAACTACCAATGTAGCAGCATGTTATAAAGAAATAGTTAGAATTTCTCATGAGGCAATGCAAAATCTAGCAGTAATTGATGATTAAGAAGAGGATGAGTGATTCATGAGTTTTTGATGAGAATATACACTAACAACATAATAATGGAATTTTTCCTCTATGTTGTTGAAGAGGTAGAGAAAAAAGACGAAGAGGAGAAAACTCTAATTGCATAGCATAATGAAGATTTTTTTAACATTCAGTTTGAGTGTGCGACAATCTAGTTACAGTTATAGCTGAAAGAGAAGATGAAGAAAAAGGTGTAGGAAAGGGCATGGGAATTTATAAAGGGAAAGAGGAAAGAATTGAAACAACCTTTTGAGGAATGGAGATAAGAAGAAGAGTTCAAATTCTACTATCAAGAAATATGGTTGAAAGAAGATCATGAATATGAAGTGGAAGAAGCATGGAAAAGTTCATAGTTTGAAGATGAAGAGTTGTGGTAATAGTCCATGAGTGAATGAATATTTCAAAGAGAAAGCTATAGAAAATATGCTTTGAAATCCTAAATTGTTTTAAGAAAAAATATAAAAGAAGTCAAAGAAAAATTGTAGTAGAAACAAGTGAATAAATATGGAGCTTACATCAAGAAAGCACAAGTGAAAATGAAGCAGTTTCAAGGGTATAAAATATGGTGGAAATGAAAAAGAAAAAATTGCATTGTAAAACGTTTTTTGAGTACATTTTTTATTGCAAGCATAGCATGCAAAATTAAGTCATGATTAAGTTAAGGTTAAGTCACATGGTTGTAATTAAGGGGGACTTTTAGAAATGGTAAATACTCCTGTATGCATGAAATGCGTGAAGAGTAGAATTAAGTTAAGGAAATAAATTTGATTCTAATGTTAGAAGTCAAGTGAGCCAGATTTAGAAGGTTAATTATTTGTCTAGTAAAGCTTAGTGGGAAATTGTAATGTGAAGCAAGAAGAGAGAATAGACGTAGCTTGGTGGATATATATGAGAGAATAGTTAATGAATATAAATTCTATATTCAAGCAGAAACTTGTGTATTTATTTGTCTCGTGTTTGCATGCTTATATTTTCCTTTGACTAACAAGAAGTTATCTCCCTACACTTTGTCATGTAATAAATTTGTGCCTTGAGTTATGCAATGATCCACCCAATCATGATGTACGTTGGGTGATTGCACACTACCTAAATGCATATAAACTTATGTATTTCCCCTTCAACTCCTTCACCTACTCTTCATACCATGTTAGCACTTATAATCGAAATGGTAGTTGGTCAAATGTGTGTTTCCTTAGCTAACTCTCTCATCACATTTATAAATAATCATTCAAAATGGAAGAAGTTTGCATCCTTCCATTTCAAATGGGTCAATTCTTTGTATTACATAGTTTTCCTAAATAATAGTTTGGCCCAACCCGTCTCAATAGTCATCTATGCTTCTTGGTGCTCACCTATGTTATGCGTTTTCCGGCCATGTCCACTCTAGTTGATTTAATTGAATCTAATGGGTGCCTCTCTACATGATTACATACTACCCTCATATATCATCTTAGGTAGTACACATTACCCTTTTCTTCAAACTAGACTTTTTCAATCATATTGTGCGAACCTATTGATTCTTTGCATGCCATAAAAAGGAAAATAAATGTCTAAGGATAGTGCTAGTTATCATTCCATCATATGTTTACTACTTTCATTTACCTAATATGATTATTATAATTATATTTCCTATTGGGATAGGTTTGTAAATTTGAATCAAATTATGTTTTGCATGAAGAGAGAATATGAATATATACAAGGACAGGAAAACTATTGGGTTTCATCTCCCAATGTATATTCACCTTCTAACTTCCTTTATTTTTTTATATTTACAATATTTAAATAAATTTTCCTAACCCCAAGTATTAGGTGTCAACACTCCCCCCCTAATATGAAGTGTTTTTGGTGAGTCCAAGCATCATTCTTAATCTTTAAAACTTTTCCCTTTCAAGAACTTTGGTGAAGATGTCTGCAATCTTCTCATTTGTGGAAAAATGCCATAGGTGGATTGTTTTTTCCTCCACAAGATGTTTAATTAGATGGCATTTTTTATTGATGTGCTTCATTTGATCATGGAACTTTGGGTTCTTGGCCAATTTTATTGTAGATTTTTTTTCAATAAAAAGAGGATTTGAATGTACTTGTTTCTCCTACAAATCTTCTAAATTTTTCTCGAGTCATACAATTTCCTTTATATCTTCAGTTGCTACCACATATTCTACAGTAGTTTTGTAATCTATTGGAACTGACTATTTGTGTGACCTCCAAGAGACAACACTTGATCCAAGACTCATACATAACCTGAAGTAGATACACTAGTTTCTTTATCTCCTCCGAATTCTGAATCAGAGTATCCAATCAAGCTAGAGTCACCTAGCTATGTATACTTGAGTCCAAAGTCTTGAGTTCCCTTCAAGTAATTTAGAACACTTTTTGAAGTAGACTAATGACCCTCACAAGGCATTTTCATAAACTTGGAGAGGATTCCAAAAGTAAATTAAATGTTTAGTATGGCAGTAGCCTCGTAGCTGAGACTTCCTATGAGTTGTTTATACTTTGTTGCATCCTCAAATTCTTTTCCTTCAATGGATGTGAGCTGTAAATTCCTCTCCATTGGAGTAGTTAAAGGATTGCACTAATCCATTCGAAACCTATTGAACATATCTCCAATGTACTTATTTTGGGAGAGGAATATAAACTTCAGATGTTGGGTTACTTCATTACCAATAAAGTAACGAACATAGCCCAAATATGTCATTTCAAAACCTTGCCATAGTTCTTCCTTCATGGATGCAATGTAGTTCTAATTGTTCCTTGTCATCGACATATCATACACCATAAGATACACAACTATTTTTCCAATTTTCTTGATAAACACAACTACATAATCATGATCATAATGTTTAAAATCGTGTTTCAGAAGATGCTCAGTCAACTTCTCTTACGAGGAGTGCAATGCTTAATTTAGGCTATACAAGTATTTTAAAAGCTTGCATACTTTGTGTGCTTGACCAAACCCTTTCAGTTGGGCCATAAAAACTTTATCTTTCATATCTCCATTAAAGAAATTTGTTTTTACATCCATTTGAAGGACTTTCCAATCATTCTGAGCTGCCAAGGAAAATAGTTTTCGGATGATAGCCCATTTTTTTGTGGGAGAAATAGTCTCCCCATAATCAACCCCTTCTTTTTGTGCAAAACGATTTTCCACAATCTTCGATTTATGTTGGTTAAGTGACCCATCTGCTTTATACTTTTTCTTGAAGACCCACTTCCAACCTATTGATTTGGTTCCCAATGGAGGATCAACCAGCCTCTAGGTGTCATTGTTTATCAAAGCATCATATTATTTATGCATCACTTCTTTCCATTAATCATGAGAAGTGACTTATTTGAAGGAAGTTGGTTTAAAATATTTAGACAAATTTAGTTAATAATCATAGGAAACATCCATATCAAGAGGTGCATAAGGATCGTCTATGTCACCTCCATTTTGTTTGGTTGAGCTTCTTGTTCTTGTCTTTCCAACCTCATCAGGATGAACACTTTCAAGTGTTTTTGTTAGCCATTCTGGAGGACCTTTATGAGATGGCCCAGGCTGCGCAGTTGATTAGGATGAGGCTGAATAAATATTTATCCTCCCAATGATGTCAAACACAACCCTTAAAGTGTTATCTCGATCAATGAATAAAGATTCATATGGGGGAGATAGTGCTTCAGAAGAAGATTCCACAGATTGATTCAGTATAGGGATCCCCCCTTCAAGGTGTGGAATCTCATTATCAAAATCTTGAAAATAATTTTCATGTCCATAGATATCCAAGTGATCAAGTTTCCGCTCAATAACTTTTCAGTCTTGGAAGATTCATGAAAGATCACATCTCTAGATATTTTAAACTTCTTATACACTTCAATGTAGAGGTAGTTTGCTTTGAAGGTATTTGAATACCCAAGAACATACATTTGCAACTCCTTACACCGAGTTTGTTTCTTTATTCCTTAGGTATGAATGAATAACAGGTGGAACTGAAAACCCTTAGATGCCTCACCAAAGGAATTTGGCGATACCACATTTCATAGGGAGTCTTTTTTTGATAGCATGAGATGTACACCTATTATTTATAAAAAAAATCACATAGAACCGCATTAGCCCAGAAATTCAACTTAAAAGTCTTGGAAAACATCATTGAACGTACCATATTTAAGATTGTGATATTCATTCTTGTACCTACTTTGTTCTATTGGGGATTGTAAGGAACGATTGTTTGATGTTTGATCCCATGCCAGAGAGGATAGTTTTCAAATTTATTTGAAGTATATTCTTTTCCATTACCAATATGAATAGAGCCAATCTGAGATTGTGCATCATTTTCAATCCGTGCATAAAACTTCTTAAATATTTCAAATGCTTCAGATTTGTTCTTCAATAAATAAACCCAACACATTCTCGTGAAGTCATTAATAAATCTCATCATATATTTATTTCTATTTGTATAAGGAACAAGCATAGGGCCAAAAAAAATCATAATTAATGAGTTCAAGCTTTCTATGTGCTCTAGAATGAGAATCATGAAATTATTGTTTGTTGTGTTTTCCTAAGATACAAGCATCACAATGCTTAAGTTTCCTAGGAATAGTTGGAAAACCAATAACAACATTTTTCTTCAACAAATGAAGGCTATCACAGTTCATATTTCCAAACCTGGCATGCCATAAAAGACTTGATGAAATTGTACTTTAATCATAATGATAGCTCTATGAAACATTCTAAGCATGAGAAGAAGTTCCTTGCAACTTCAAAAGTATTTATTCTTCTCTCCAAGTCATGAAAAGTGAGTGATATGATGCTTTGGCAACCTCAACCTTGCCATCAAATATATGAGTGGAGTGTCCTTGTTGGCGGATGTGGACTAAAGACATCAATTTTCTCCTAAACTATGAGAGGTATAAAACATCATGTAATAGAAAGAATGGAAGTCTAGGAAATTTGATCCTGATGGTGCCAAGACCCGATGGCCTGATTTTTGACTTGTTTACAAAGTATATTGCTTCATCAACATTATCAATGACTTATTAAAAAAAAATCTTCTGAAATTCATGTGGCATGATTTTCCTGAATCAAGCAACCAAGCGTCTTTCCATGAAGCAAGTGAAGCATTAAATGAGTCTTCAATTACTCCAATGTTGTAGTGTCCCACAATATAATGAGCAGATTCATGTGCTTTTCATTTCCCTTTACCAGGGGTTTTACCATGTTTAATGAAGTATTGTTCAATGATGTTGCCATAGACAACGCATTGTTGTTATAATCTTATGATACCAAAAAATGCACAATGATGAACCAATGCACGATTATGAACCGATGAAACAACTAGACATCAATGCAGATTATAGGGGTATCATTACAATGAACCAATGTTCACCAACATCCAAACGAGGAATATCCAACTCAATGAAACATTCAAGCCTCCATAAAATTAAATGTATCGTATACATTAAATATTCAACATGATTTCATCAATTTTTACATCCATGGGCTCACGTGTAGCTAATATGGCATTATCTCTCCAAATTGTAGCTTGGTGGAGTCCTCATTTGAATGAAGGCTTATAATTTATTCTCTATAGGAAAAAATTGGTATAAGCCAAATGATACTTCAAAGTCCTTTTCCTTTTTTCTAATCATCTAAATGTATCTTATCAATGCACTATTCCATCAAAGCTAACCAACAATAAGCAATGAAAATTCTCTTGAAATGTATTCTCTGAAGCAGAAAGCCACATTGCATCCATTTACTTCATTTTCCTCTTTCTTGCAAGTAAACAAGACAACAATTAATTAAGAAGAATGAAGATAAGATTTAACCATCATTGTAATTTTTCTTGTAACTAGACAAGATATTAATTAATTAAGAAGAATGAAGATAAGTTTTAACCACTAAGCTATGGTTAAGATTCATTTATCCTAGAACATAAGATTTAAAGGTAGTTCTAATTTTCCATTTGGATTATCATCATTTTATCCAGCTATTCCTAGTATCTTGTAGTCTCCAGGTAGAGGTTTTGGGATATTCTTAAGATACAATTTCATAGTACCATAAGAGGTCAACAAAGTTTGATAAGACCTTACTCTTTAATCCAATCTCCATAATTTCAATGGAATTAATACAATGGACAACACGATTAAATTAAATCTATAATAAATTATACCATTGTGAAGCATCTCAAATATGAGAGGATGATAGATCCAATTTTTTTTTTTTTTCTTAATATGTTATCACAATTCACCAAAATTGATAATCCCATAAACATTTTCCATTCTATTAGGGAACCAAAATAAGTAACCAACATAGGGAAATGAATGTGAGGTATAACAATATATAGATTCAAATATTGATACAATATGAGTCCATATAAATGCTTCTATAAATCTTCTGAATTTGAAGTGAGTATTCAAAAGAATGTTCTTGTGTCAAATTTCAAGCCAATTCCTATCCATGTTGAATCCAATTATTTCTTGATGATCTAACTAAGGTCATAATTTTCATGCATACACAATAAATCCTTGGTCATATTCCAAATTCTCTAAAATTCCATGTGATTTTCCTTGTTAGCTGCAATCAACTTCATAAGCTTTGGAAATGGGACTCATGTAAATATGGAATTGTATGGCTACATTGTGCATTAGTTGTCATCCAACCTAGATAGATGAAGTAATTTGATAAGGATGATGATTAAGTAAAAAATATCTAAGTTACATTGCACAAATACTAATGATATTTCGTGGAAGCAATTCAAGTTTCAACAAGATTGGAAGCAATACACGTTTCAACAAGATAGAAATTCCATTAACAGGAATGAAACATAGATGCGAAGCAATTCTAAGGTAGACTGCATAAGGATTGTTTTGAAAAGGGACAATTAAATTTCAATTTCTTTTATGGATCAAGTCCATACAATTCCCTTAACTGGAGTGAGCCTTTTCCATCTGTTTGTTTGTCATATGAACCCATGTGAATTAATATGGGATACAAATTCATTGAAAAACTAATGTTATGAACATAATTGGGTGTTTTTGAAATGAAGAAATTCTTGTCGCATCCTTTTCATTCTTTTAAATACAACTATCTTGGAATCTAGTGAAATTTACATGAAAAAGATGAAAAAGAGTGATGCCAAATTTCACTTTCAATAATGGTGAGGTCAATAAATGAGTACATTTCTAGAATACTAGGTGAGGAGGTCTAGGGATTAATAAGTGATAATATTCGCATCAATAATTTGTAGATAATACTAGTCAAATATGGTATCACTAAATTTTTGAACTTCTACAATCCTAATGAGTCCAACCAGCTTGGGAAAAATGACTTCTACAAAGTAGGAGATTGCTCCATTTCCCTGGCCACATTCCAATGAAAATCTCAATACTTATAAGGACGTAATTTATCGTACCCTTCCTAAGAGAATGATAAGAAATCTAAATTTTATGGGTGTCAAAAAAACTTATTGAAACATTTAATAGGATGTTGCATGCACATGTATAACATGCATGACACACATAACTTTGTTCTCTCTCATAATGTGAGATATAAAAGTTTCCAACAAGTACCAATTTATCCCTTCAAAAGTTGTCCACAAATTATCTTTCAATAGTCCACAATGAACTCGATCAACGTATTGACTTAGATTTGTACGAGGGACAAATTTAGGTCTTCTTAACTATCCCTAAAAGCTTTGTCTTCAGCGCGTAATAGACTCTGATTTCAACTCTGAATGGGCTTAAATATTATCATAGACAGGGATTGAACTTCACCACGTGAATGGTCTCATACTTCATTATAGAAGAGGCTTTGAATTTATCTTAGACTTCACAAATTCCATAGAGATGGTGTTCCACTGGAGGCTTGTTCAAGTCTTGACCTAGTCACCATAGGATTTCAAGGCAAGCTATAAAATGATAAGAGATATCATGTGTTGTGGGTGGAGAGAGCCAATAGATTACCTCTAATTTATAGGAAATCTATTCTTCTTGGTCAAACAACTCAACCTCTATGATGGCACCATATATAGGCATTTTCATGATCTAGACTACATCCTCTAGTCTAGGTGTCATGTTTCCTCGTGGGAGCACAAATGTTTGTATACTAAGATTCCAATATGACATTAACTATACTAACTACATATGGGATGTATCGATAGTTTGTACTTAGTTGGACCTCCCATAGCCTATATTTTGCCTCATTTTTCATAGTGTTATCCTAATAAACTTTCTCCCTAAGCTCCATATATTTTCTATATCTAGCCACTAGCCAAGATGGAATTACCTCTCTACTTGGTTTCTTCAAGATCAATGGAAAAAGAGGTAGTGTCTCGGTGACCTCTATTATGCTCTCAATTGTATCCTTTATTTTCTTGTTCTCCTATCTATCAACCTCATCATCAAGTCTCAAACTATCAATTGTAGGTATATATCTCTCCATTAACATGTCCCATAGTGAATCGAAAGAGACTAATATAAACAAACTTTCCAACTCACCTCTAGTAAAGACTTTTGCTACACACGAATTCTATTTTACATACCAGTCACCCTACCTTCTTTACCTTCACCCCGACCGTAGGAATTAAAAGTCAACTTGTAGATACACCTGCCTTTTCTAGTGATACATATATATCTATCTTTCGAAAATATGGTTCCTTAATTGTCTTTGTATCCCTGAATATATGTTTTAGGATTGAAATAGAAAGGGAATATATAGCCAATATGCCATAAGTTGAAGTTGTAGGGTTTCTTATGTAGGCTTGAAATTACACATTTAGTGGGAGTTGTTAGTCTATTTATGTCTAATCCAAGGAAGGAGCATTGGGTCACTGTGAAAATCATTTTTATGTATTTGAAGGATACCAAATGCTATGCTTTATGTTAGAATAAAAATCAAAATGAATAATTCTATTTATGATATTTTATAGATCTTCATTAGGGTAGAGATGTAAATAGCAAAATTTATACATGTGTATTTAAGTTTTATTGGTGGAGCTATCAACTAGTGGCTAAGAAGTAGTCTATTGTTTCTTTTTCAAGTGTAGAGGATGAAAATATTGCTACTAGAGGGGCAACCCAAGGAAGATATAAAGAATATTATGTGGACATTTGTTTTCTATAGTTAAAGTGCCATTACTTTTAGTAGATCATCGACATATCATACAATGGCTAAACATATTATAGTTTAGTTTCATTTTCTTAGAGACATGATTGAGCTTGGTTTGGTGTAGGTGGTAGAGTATGAGACTAGATAAAATGTAATATATTTTTTCATAAAGGCTGTGGAAGCTATGAAATTACATTTTTGTCTCTAAACCTTAAAATTACATGAATGTGACAAAATGTAATATCAATATGTTGGAATCATTTTGTTTCCACATAATTATCTAACTTACTAGTTTTATTCATGTTCATAGTTACTTATTAGCATAAAATCTAATTGAGTATTGATATCAGAAGCTAGCTACTTGAGTATTGATGTTGAGTTAGGGTAATTAGTCGAGGTTTACGGGAATATTTTTACATAATTTGGGATCAGTAGCACACAACCCATTTCTTTTTATTATTTTAGGAGCCTTCACAAGAAATTAGTATAGGTTGCAGGTCTCAGCTTCAACCTTCAACCCCATGGATAGTATGATGTTTCAAAGAAAATGCCTCTTAAGAGAGGCTGATATACGATAATTTTATTATGCCAAATAGATGAACACAAATAGGTAAATGGGACTGATAAGTATAATATAGTCAAAACATTATGGGAGGATGATTTTTTCTAAATAAAATGAGTCAAAAAAAGGATATACTGTAAGGCCTAAAATCTGACACCTCAAAAAGAATGTGCCAATGGAAAGATGAATTGATACATGAATTTTTTAGGGCTACAATAAAAAATTCCTTGGGGGCATGCGTTGGAGGAGGATACAGGAAAAGGGAAGGTGCCTATGTGGTCACTAGATTTGTCTCCTAAAGATGTCAAGGAGGCACTACGTGCCTGCAGGCCATCAACCTCTTAATATGTGCCTCTCCTGCCATCTTGTTGATGGCTCAAAATGTTTGCCTTAACATTATGGGAAAGACACCTAGTCGATACCTTAGAGAAGATCATTTTCTGTTTGGAATGGTGGCTCTGACTGGGATTATGGGACTAGTTCCCTTTAAATCAAATTATAAAAAATGAATTGAGTACAAGTATAAATCTCTTATATGGTTAAAACTTAAAATAAAGATTACTTAAACTTAATATCTATCCCAAAAAAGCTTATTTGTATATGTGATTTAGAAATATTTCATAAGAAACATGACAATATAGATTATCATGTGATTATGAGGTTAAAACAGAAGATGATAACTAATTTAATTAAATAGTTAATTAAATTAACTAATAAATTCGTCACATATATGAGATTTCGTTGTTTATGCATATAATATATAATTCCAATCACACATATCAATAGTGAAAAATTCATGATTGATATAACAAATATATGATAAATAGAATCATACTTCCATTCAAATATTAAACAAAACAATAATAAATAGATAATGGTATTCAATAACTTGTTACTATTTTCATGAGAAAGTGGCGATGGTTTAGCTATGTATTAAGAAAAATAGAAGTTATAGTAGTGAAAGATTGAGCCTTCTTTCAAAAATTCATAACCTCTTATCATTACAAATGGAGGGGATTTATTATCTCAAAATAAAATACAAATGGAGAAAAGAGAGCAAAAAATTGAAGTGTTTTTAACAAACAATGCTAAAATTAACCAAAAGAGAAATAGTTAGAATCTGTTGTAACAAATCATCTAGGTCCGTGAAGAAGAATATTCTCCCATTCTCTGTTGTAGCTCATAGATATCTATCATATTATTTAATTTGGGTGGAATCTTTGGTTGAATCCACATATGGCTGATAAATATGGCATCCCTTAATGCTACAACATGTTAGTGGTGGTATTGGATAGACACCTGAGGATCAACCACTAGCTGCGTGGTTTGACTAAAAACTACCAATGGCTTTCCAAGTCAATTTTATATAGTTAATGAATTATTTCAGCTCACTTTTTGGATGACTCCTGCCACATTTTAGTGAGAGATTTAATATCTGGTTGTGCTAACCCGGGGTAATTTTATATGAGATTCACTTGGAATAAGTTATCACTAATTTTCTTAATGATATTATTATACATATATCTTGCATTGAACATTGTTTCCTCTCCATGTTTAAGATGAATATACCATTCTCTTAAGACTATTTCCTTGTGTGACTCTTCAATTTTGGGAACATTAGCTAAATCTCCCATCAACGTTGTCTTGACATGTAATGAAACTTACAATTTTTCTTCAATATCATCAAAATAAGTTTTGATATCTGATAATTGATCAACCAAGGAACTAACTGTATGACACAAATCATGAATAGTGGCTAACTTCTGACAAAACACAATTTTTTGTTAAGCAAGGAGAGTATTCAACTCTCATGCTTCCTTCTTAAAGTCTGTCAATTCAGGATTAACACTTAGTTCTATCTTGTTCTATAATTCCTATATCTAAGTGTCTTGGGCTTGCCAATAAGTGTCATATTGAAATTTAAGGGAATTAAAATTTTTATGGAGCTCAGTAATTTGTCCGTGCCATTGTTCGAAAATCTTTTGTTTCTCAATTTCAAGAATTTTTTCTAAATGCACAATTATTTCTTCCTTTTCATTCAACAACTATTTTACATCAATGAATTTTTCCATTGTTGCATAAGCATAGGCTCCCATGAATTGAGTGAGCCTTCCCAACTCCTCCATAGGAGTGGTCATAGAGCCTTTCCATAATACTTCTAAAGAATAATTTCTAGGAAGTAAAACTTGGGAGTGATCGATCTTATTTTTCTTCCTTTCTCTTTTGATAACTGCTTTATGTTGAGGACTATAAAATATATCAAGTGGAGGAATTTCTTCAACCCTTAATACTGATCCAAGTGGATCTTTAAAGAAGTACCAGTGACATGGTAAAAGGCTCAAAACTCAAAGTGGAATAATTTGGATAAACTTAGCATTGGATCAAAGTGATCATGATGTTGATTCCAATGGTGTGAATGACACTCAAATCCGAGTTCATACGAAGAAGTTAGAGCAAGTCGAAGTTTATGTTTGACTTGAATAGGTGGCAGAAGGAGGTGACGTGGTAGACACTCTCGATGAATGGGGAAGAACCAAGTGGCAAGCTGCGATTCATCTCGCATATCGTGGATCACAGGGGAATGAGGCCCCGACTTGAAGAAAATCGGCCCCAAGCGAGTTATGGGTGTGATGCGATCAAATCATAGTCTCCCATCGCAAAAGAAGAAGGTTAAAGAATAAGACCTTAGAGCAAGCCAACTTGCGATGCAATCACAATCACAAAATCATGTTGCAATTTACAGTATTGCAATCACATTTCGCAAAGGGGAAAGCAGTCGCATGTTGTACCAATTTTGGAAACGCTGATTGCGATTTGCAATATGGTCTCCCAGACCCGATATATTATATACCATGGTTAATAGTTTGTTGGATCCATGGTTATCACAAAGCACCTGATGTATGGGAATTTAGGCTGCCTGTTAATTGGAAACATCGATGGGGGAAATACTGATATTAAAAGACATTCAGGTTAAACGTTCAGTTAAAGAGTTTTTCCATGTTAAGTAAGGGTTGCTTCCGCAACCAAAGATCCTCGATATTAAATCAAACCCACCTGCTAACTTGGTCTATTGTTTAGAACTACCGGGGAGTTGAGGGGTTTACCGATTGCATATAGAAAGGACTATCTGCGTTGGAGAAAGGGGGGGAGTTGTTATGGGATTTCTCAGAATACCATTGCAAAGCAGTGACACCTACTCATGGCAGGTGGATGGAACCTTGCCTCAAGTATCTAAAGGTTCTGAGAGGTGTAGGAAGCCCGATTATCATAATTGGGTGTTTGGACATGCATTTCTGCATGATTTTTCATGAGGATTTCAGTGATGTTGTTTGTTTCTAGAGTTGGGCTCTCCATTTGTCATCTAACTTCTAGATTGGAGGTATAAGGGTGTTTATGTAAAATCTACTTGTACTTCTTCTATTTTCATGCCACTTAATAAATGAAGGCCTCCCCACTGTTGAGCCAGGCCCGAAACATAGTCCAAATTGGATGAAATCCGTAATCAAATATTTGTGTCTTGATCTCATGCATGGTTATGTTTTTACTCTTCGTTTATAAGCTTATGTTTCATTATTTTTAATAAGCTCAGTACATGTAATTTTGATGCATCTATAAGAAAAAAAATCCTAGATCAAGTGGTACCAGAGTAGGTCTTAGTTGATCCGAGTTGCATGAGTACGCTAACTAGAAACAAGCTTCAAAGGATGTGCGCTACAAAGATAATACATGGTAGATATTGAAGCACGTTGGGAAGAGAAGCAGTCTTTTCTAATAGGAGATTGCATGCATGAATGACTGAATGTGCATCCATGGAGGATGATAAAGAAATGGATGAAGCCTTCCTAAGGATGTCCCAAATGGTGGACATCATGTATGGCACGTATGAGAAAATAAGAGGAGGAGAAAGGAAGATCCAAAAGTGATGCTTCATCCACATCTTCTAATGCTTATGCATATTATTCACCGCCTTCCTCGTCTTCTCATCACTCAAATGAGGAGATTAACCAAAGGCTTCAAGAAGAGCATGTTGAATTAAAGAGGTTACTATGAGAAGAGAAAGAGGAGAAACAGAGGTTGCTACACTAGCTGTAAGCTAAGGATGAGACTTTGGAAAAATTGCAGTGTAACTCACGTGAGGTAAAGAGAAATTATTCAACTCCGTGTATTTTTCCTAATAATGATTTAGCTGCTTTTGAAGAACATACCATAGGTATGAGGGAAAAGGCCTCACCATTAATGGACTGGGCATCATAAACCCCATTAAAGTAACGGAATTACACCGACATACAAGACTTTGGTATGTCAAGAAGGAGATTGGGGAATGCGCTAAAATATCCAACGAACCATCAACGAAAGATGATTAGAAGCCCTCACCAATTATTTCCAAATTGATTGTGGAGGTAAAATATATTAATTTATCTTCAGTTTCATCTCACATAATATAATTTCTGTTGGAAACGTGGAGATACCCATTACAGGGACAAGCATGAGAATCCTTACCAAGATGAGGTACAAAGGAGAAGGATTTGGTGTTAATGGCCAAGGCATAAGTCAGCCATTGGAGGTTGAGGAAAAACCTCAATTTGCAAGTTTGGGGTACACTAAGGGACAATGCTCAAAGGTGTCAAAAGCTTGCATGACATTGTTGAACCTGTCGAGGAAAGAGGATGATGGGAGTAAATCACCATCAACCTATCGTAGTATGAATTTCATAAAAAGAGCTGAGGCAAGCTCTCATTCCCATGATCGTAACAAAGACCAACAAGAAAGAACTTGCAGTGTTTGTGGATTGCATAACCTTGTGTTTACTGAGTGCTTGAGGAGAATAGCAACACAAAAGAGGATGAGGCATCAAATACCCTCTCAACAATAGGTAAAGAAGAAGGTAAAGAATATCTGAAGGACAAAGACTTATTGTAGCATTGTGATAGAGGTGGTCATTAAAAAGC
Organism: Pinus taeda; assembly: GCA_000404065.3. Lineage (NCBI taxonomy): Eukaryota > Viridiplantae > Streptophyta > Pinopsida > Pinales > Pinaceae > Pinus > Pinus taeda. Next base: position 151,264 of record APFE030964446.1, on the reverse strand, counting down.
CACATGTCAGAGGCTCCATCTAGAGCAATGCCACAAGGAGAAAGTGCTTGTACATGAACGAGGTGAAATAATTGTTCGACTAGCAAATGCGCCACAGGGAGATGACCCATTCACTTTGAATGTGAAAGATGGTTTCTTCTAGGTGTTGTATAATGTCATGGCCTTGTTTTTAAAATCATGTATTGCATGTTAAACTGTAAAAGTGATGACGTGTTTTCCATCACTTGTTGTAGCAGCAATGATGTTTGGCCATATTTTTGTAAATGATATGTTGCAGTGATGATGTCTTTTCCATCACTTGTTAAAGATGGTGTTTGGCCCTATTTTGTAAATCATGTGTTGTAGTGATGATGTGTTTTCCATCACTTCTTGAAGCAACCATGATGTTTGGCCTTGTATTGATAGCTGGGGTATTGTTTCCATTTTCATGTAAACTTGACCACAAAGTATGTGCTATAAAATCATGGAAATTATGGGATGCTTGGTTCATTATTGGTCATATAATTAAGAATGTAATTTTCAATAGTATTGTACTATAGGTTTGCAGGGAATGCATGTGTCAGCTCATCACTTATGGCTTCGAAGGAAAAAGGTGAAGGAGAAGGAAGAATGGACCTGTTAGGACACTTGTGGTGCAAATAATGTACACAACAACTACAAATTATTTTAATGCTTTTGGAGGACCAAAATATTCTCAATGGGGAGGATTGATCTAGGTGGATCTTTAAATAAGTACCAGTGGCATGGTAAAAGGCTCAAAACTCAAAGTGACATAAATTGGATAAAATTAGCATCAGATCAAAGTGATCGTCATCTTGATTCCAACAGAGTGAATGACACTCAAATCCGAGTTCATATGAAGAAGTTAGAGCAAGTCAAAGTTTATGTTTGACTTGAACATGCGGCAGGAGGAGATGACATGGCAGACACTCACAGTGAATGGGGAAGAACAAAGTGGCAGGCTGTCACTGGTCCCGCATATTGCGGATCGTAGGAGAAAGAGGGTGCGTCTTAAATAAAACCGGCCCCAATCGAGTTATGGGTGTGATGCAATCACCCATCACAAAGGGAGAAGGTTAAACAATCGACCCTTGGAGCAAGCCAAGTTGCGATGCGATTAGAATCACAAAATAATGTTGTGATTTGTGATATCACAATCACATTTCGCAAAGGGGAAAGTAGTACTATATTGTACCAATTTTAGAAATGTCGATTGTGATTTGCGATATGGACTCCCAGACATGATATATTATAGATCGCGGTTAATATTTCATCGGGTCCGTGGTTATTGCGAGGCGCCTGATGTATGGGCCTTTAGGTTGTCCGCCGATTGGAAATGCCGATGGGGGAAACACCGATAGTAAAAGACCGTCGGTTAAATTCACAATAAAGAATTTTTCCATGGTAAGTAAGGGTTGTTTCTGTTACCCGAGATCCTTGATATTAAATCAAACCCACCTGCTAAATTGGTCTATTGTTTAGAACTTCCCAAGAGTAGAGGGGTTTACCGCGAGCATATATAATGGACTATCTGTGTCAGAGAAAGGGGGGAGCAGCTACGGGATTTCTTAGAATATCATCGCAGAACAATGGCACCTACTCTTGGGAGGTGGCTGGAACCTTGCCTCAAGTATCTAAAGGTTTCGAGAGGTGTAGGAAGCTCGATTATCAGAATTGGTTGTTCAGACAGGCGTTTTTGCATGATTGTTCACTAGAATTTTAGTGATGTTGTATGTTTCTAGAGCTAGGTTCTCTGCTTGTCAGTTATATTCCAGATTTGAGGTATAAGGGTGTTTATGTAAAATCTACTTGTACTTCTTCTCTTTTCATGCCACTTGATAAATAAAGGCCTCCCAACTGTAAAGACATAGTCCAAATTGGACCAACTCCACAATCAAATATCGGTGTCTTGATCCCATGCATGATTATGTTTTTAATCTTGTTTATAAGCTTGTGTTTCATGATTTTTAATAAGATCAATTACATGTAATTCTGATGCATCTATAAGAATAAAATCCTAGATCAAATACAACCTCGAATGTTGGGAAGGGTAGTATAATTTCAATGTATTCATCCCTTAAAGGGTTTCAAGAGGCCTTTTCTATGATCATAGTGTTATAGACATATTTGGGCACTGCAACTCCAAACTCATATGTCCATAAACTAAGGGCTCCTTAAGTCCCTAAAAGTTTTGTTTCACACCCTAAAGGATCATGGTCAATTGATTACACCATTTCACAGAAGTTCCACCTGAAAAAGTACTCAGAACTGGCCAAAACTGGACCATACAGACTGATCCATGGGCAAGGTGTGATGCATACTAAATGCCTAACTGGCCAAGTACAATGCATACTCAAATGGCCTTCTGTGGGGTGCGATGAGTGAGAATAGACAAATGGCAGAGACAGTTTGCAAGGTGGATGATCATGGAATCTTCCAGAAACTTCTCTTGTGACACTTGCCTCTCTGA
>APFE030964446.1:112429-146892 GCA_000404065.3 Pinus taeda | reverse complement strand
GTTTTCCTCCATAGAATCTTGTATTTGTGAATCTTATTATTTATGAATGCAATTGTATGGTCAATGTGTTTCTGATTCCGCATTGTTTATGATGTTTTAGATAGAGATGCTTTGATAGTTTGCTGTTACTTTGACTCTATAGGTAATCTTTGAAGCGGGACAAGTAGGAGAGGAGTGGCAAATTCTATCAAGGAAAGGAGAAAACAAGCTAGGATCAAAGCGAAAGATCGAGGTTGGTCCTCTCTTCTTCTCTTCCATCTATCACACTTAAAGGAACTCTTGAAAAGCTTTCATTGGTTGTTTCTAAGATAGCTACCGGTATTAGTGGGACTAGCAGTTCGAATCGACACTAGTTTTCCCTTAAACAAAATGGTGACTCTGCTAGGGAATGAATAGTTTGTTTTGTTTATTTATTGTTTGCTTTATAAACTACAGACGGAGCCTGAAGTTAGCCAGCTAGCCTTCGAAACACCTTTGCTATGCAATTGCGAAGTAGATAAACGCTACTTTAGTCAATCTCTGGGTTGGTTTATGAACTAAACATCTGACTTACAAAGCATCCTAAGTGCCCTTGTGGTAGCTCAGAACCTCATCAGATCCTACCCCTATGCTTTGTTTTTACTGTCCATCATTACTCAACCTAAATCACTGAACTTAGCTGCAAATTTTGAGCAAAAACCAAGCTCAGTTTCGCTCCCTGGCCCATCGCACTGTCTGTAACTATGCAACCTTGATGCATCGCACCTCCCGTGTGTTGCAGGTGAGATGCATCCCTGTTTCCTTGTGTTGCAGGTGCGATGATTGAGTGATACCGTTTTTCTTCTATGAAATTTGGTTTTTCCTCCTCGTTTTCAGCTTTATTCAGTAGTTTTGCTGTTCATGATCAGTACCTTCTTACTGAAACCATCTTCCTTAACATTATTTCAGCCTCCATCAGTTAGGAATTGTAAATGTTTTTGTGTATTTGTCAATCATTTACAGTCTTCCTTTGTCGAAAGTAGCCTAATCGAACTGTCGTTTTTGATGCAAGTGTCATAATTGTCATTCTGAATCAAAAGAAGAGTGTCGTAAAGTCTTCCTCTTCTAGATAGTTGATTGTAATTTTGTCATTGTATTGATTTTGAAATTATTAACTATTCGAGTGTCAAAAATAGTTTTTAATTCGAAATCGAAAAGTGTCGTCTTAGTCTTCCTTTGATTTTGAAAAGAAAATTGTTAGTACTCTCACTTTGAAAGAAAGTAGTTAAGATCTGTACTTAGCTTTCCTTTTTTTCATTCACACATTAAGAAAACGAAAAACAAATACATGCATGTGCATATGCATTTTGACTACATGCGAAATTTGATTTAGGAAAAGTGCATTTAATGTGTGCTCTATGATCTCTGCTGAAATAAAATCATCATCTTCTTTTCTTTGTAGCTAGGATTTTCATTACTAAAAGAACATAAACGATTGTTTATCATTTTAGATTGCATATTTAGGAATTTCACATTTACATCACGTGGTGAACCTTGAAAGACAAAATTCTAAGCAAGATCAACTTTAAAATAAAGCTCAATGAACATAAAAATGCTTTGGAACCTAATGCAACACATCTAGAAGTCTAGGCTAGAGACGTGTTCCGGCGTCGTAAAACCTGGTAACTATCGTTTTCATCGAAGGTTGGGTGGTTCCTCCTCTTTGATACGACAACTACTAGTACGGACTTGTGCTCGACGTACCATCGAGTATATATTAGGAGACCACAATAGGCTGATATCCTTTATCCTTGGGAAGCCATGTCTGCCGCCCTATCGATCGTAATGCACTGAACACAACATTAAGGAAGATTGACTGCTGTACATATGTCCTTGGTAATTTCTCTATCATTTATCACCAAGGTGTATTTTGCAGTTTTACGATCGAATTGGTAAACCCTCTGTCTAGACTTCCAAAGCAGTCACTTTCGTTCCTTTTTGACTCCTTAAAAGAAAAGGTCCATCTGAGCACTTGTCACTTCAGGCTCATTAAAAATTGAAGGCGACTAGAGTCACCTTTAGCTTTTTCTCAACTCTTAAAAATTGAAAAAGCAAGTTGCGTCAAACTGTCTTTAAAATTTATTTTAAACAGAATAACATCCCTATTCCTTCGTTGATCTGAGGTTGAGATAATGGAGTCTACCAATCAAGGGATCCCTCTTGGAGGGAATCCTAGTCCTTTCTCCTCTAGGGGAGATATTGGTTCTCCATAGATGGCTACATTGTCCCTTCCAGGAATCAAAATTGGCTTGCCAGTATGGCTTTTCTCAACCTCTGTTGTTCAAAACGCCGCAATTCCTCAACAATATAATCAACAACCAGATGATACTGAAGTTACCCCTTTGCCTTCTACATCGTTTGTTTATCCTTCCCCTTCTTCCTCCTCGCTTGGTGAAACTAGTGACACTAAAAACCAAGTAGCTGAGAAGAAGAATAAAGGAAAGGAGAAGAAGATGAAGCCAACTAAACAAGTATACAACCATGCATCATTTGGCGAAAATCCACACACTAAAGTTTCAAAACCAAAAACTCCATGTGTAATTTGTAAGGAGAGACATTACCATCAAGATTTCCCTTGCATCCGGCAGATCTTAAGGGAATGGTCTCCCCGGTTGCACCATTCAGTGTCATCAACCCCTGAGAGTTAGGTTGACAGCGCACCATCAACTAGTGAAAACGAAGTCAGTAGACAAAAAGGAAAACTCAGAGTTCCATGTAGGTTATGTGAAGGTGATCATACTCTTCACCATTGTCCTTTTCTACAGGAAGCCAAAAGCATTTTGGATAACTGTTCTGCTTCACCGCAACAACTTCCACTCGGATACAAGAAACTCTTGCCAAGTCCTTCGCTAGTTGAAAACCCGATTGACATAACCCAATTGTCAATCGAATCGCCTATCATTGAAAGTGAACCTTTTGAGTCCATACTGGACCAAAGTCAACTGGTTGAGATGGCAGTCGACCCAGTCTTGCCTTCAGAAAATCCACCTTCAGATGATATAGTTTCCAAAGAGGATGAGAATGACACCGTTCAAATTCTTTTTGTCGATACAGAGTCTAATGAACTTGGGGGAAATCTGCCCATTCCTTTACAATAGGAAGAGACCCCCCCAGTTCATGAAACTTATCTAGACATTTATCCGGTACCTCCTCCGAGTAGTCTAGTCATTTTCTTTGATTGGAATCAACTAGCGAAACCTCGCCTTCCGTCTAATGTACCATTCCGAATCATAGTACAAGTTTACAAAATGATTGTGTCTAGCACTATCATAGATGAAGGGGCTTCGGTGAGTATCCTTTCCTCAACTACTTGGAAAGCACTTGGTTCACCATCACTTTTTCCTGAGAAACAAAATTTGTCAGGCTTCAACAAAGGAACCAGTCGACCATTAGGGATCCTTCCAAAGTTGCTGATAACTTTGAGAAAGAAAACTGTTCATTTGAATGTGATGGTAGTCCAAGGTCCACTAGATTACAATCTAATCCTAGGACGTGATTATATATATAGCATGGAAGCCATGGTTTCCACATTCTTTCGAGTGATGTGTTTTCCACATGAAGGTAGATTGGTGCAACTTATCAACCAACTTTCATTTCCTAGTTCAAACACAGCTATAAATCAACCATCATCCCTAAATGGTCTCTTCGCATCAACAATGTCTCTTCCACATTCATCCCATCCACCTAATTACCGCGAGTAGTTCGATGAGTGTGATGAATGTTAGGGGGCATGCACCCTAGTCTTCTTCGGTAGGCGAACCCAGAGGAAAAGAGAGATTTTCTTGAAAGGTTATAATACTTGGACCGAATAAGATTCCTATATAGGTTATGTGATCAATCTGACACGATTATTTCCTTTGTATGATTGTGAATGGAAGCTCACAACATTCACATTTGTACGTTATGTGATTGGAAGCTCACAGTAATCACCTTCGTCTATTTCGATGGACAAAGCAAAGGAAATTTTTTTTGTCGGCCGACAGAAACAATCCTGCCTAACCGCAGGAACTTCCATTTGGTAACCTAGAAACTCTTCTTTTACTGAAAGACCTAGGGGCATGCAAACCTTTGCATGCAAGTGAAAAGAGACCTTTGATTTTCTTAGTTTGTAGGTTCTTACCCTTTAACCTCGTAGCTCGGTCATTTCTAGCTTGCATAAAAAGGTCATGAGCACATGTTATAGTAGTGATCAAGCTCATTAAAAAATAAATCTACCAAGAGACATTATAAAAAGACTAGTAAGAGCAATGTTCCCGCAAGGTTCAAGCTCGTTAAAAAATCAACCTGCACTGAGTACATGTTGGCACAAGGTTCAAGCTCATTAAAAAATAAACCCGCCTTTGGTAAATATCCTTTGTGATCGCTTTGCCATCTGCCCTTTTTGAACTTTGGTTGTGTTCCTTTTGTCACCTCCATTTCATTCGGCCGACCATACGCTTCCACTTGATTGTTTACCCTTTTGGGGAACATCTACGATGAGTGATTTTGATTGCCACCCTCTTCACACTGCCATGTTTTGAGAAGTTCCAAACTTACTTGGAACCAACTGCTACCAAGAAATACCACTTGTTCCTAAAAAATGAGCCTCTTTTAAACTCTTTTTAGACTCGTTAAATATAAAAATATTGTCGAGCTATTGGCCTTCCCAGCTCGTTAAAGTAAGGGGAACGTCATCCTCTCATATATTTTCATATTTTTGGACTTTAGGGATTATTAAACAAAAATACCGAGTGCTTGTCTTTGTCGGCTCATTAAAACTATCGAAAAGTCATCCCTTTCGTATTATTTTACACTTTTTCGGACTTAAGGGATTATGCCACGAAAAAGGACTGTTGGAGTCTCCTTTTAGTCCATTTTCAAACTCTCTAAACATGAAAAGGACCGAGTTATCTTTGTTGTTAAACTCGTTAAAACAATAGCAACAAACTTGCCCACCCAGACAAGAACGAGTCTCACTGACGCTAGGTTCGCTAAACACAAAGCGACAGGTTTTCCCGAAGGGCATATTATAGACCAAGAATATGTTATCCTCCTAAAGCTTGTAAAAAATAAAGAGGTATTGGTTAGCAATGACTGGGGAAAAATGGGAAGAAAACTTGAAGAACTCTATCGGTAGCAAGTCGCTCTTGAACATGAAACTTTCACTCCATCACCATGATTGAGTTGGATTGGGTTTTTCTGTTCACCGTTTCCATTGGTCTGCCATGCCATCCATGGGGTTAATGCTACCAGTCCATATCAGTGTTGCAAATACGTTCAAGAGAAGTCATTCAGAGAATTCACCATCCAACAAACGCCTCATCCACTGCATTACATCCTCTCTTCATTTTTCATGGCCGCCATTCCTGAACCTCATATCATCAGATCATTTTCACCTCCACAAAAATCATTTGCTCCATTTCGCTTCATAGATGTGGGATACATCAAGGCCCTCCTACGACAAGTCACTTCTTTTCGACATCAGCTCATTATCCAAGAAGTTGACTTAGAAACAACCCTTTCAGTACTTTGAAGCTTGCATGCCTCAATGGCAAGCTTCTCACTTCCGGCAACAGGGTTACATCAATGACCTTTGACCGAAAGACATTACATGGTGTTCAACATTAGCTTGTATATTCACACCATGTGAATTGTACTGTTGTACCTTGACGGTCATCATCATTATCAGTGACTCCTCTCACATCTGTTAATATCTTACATCATTGGCTGGTAATCAGGTGATGTCTTTCCATGTTCGACTTTAGAACATATTTTCACATGGATCGACTTGTACATTGGGCAAAGATTGGACGAGTTTTGAAGACCCCAGATCTAGTTTCATCCATCTGGGCTGCGATATTTTGAGGAAAATAAAGACATCAATTGTACACAAAAGCTGCATAGATAGTCATCTAAGCTAGGGAAGATGACTCTTCATCCGAAGAATCACCAGTCTGCAACAACAGACGTTTGTCTGTCCTATGTACATGAAAATGAATTTATAAAGCTGAGCATGGGAATGCCCGCCTCAGCTAGATCATGAAAATAATATGATGATGATTTATTATATTGTATCTTATACAGGTCACCTTCGAGTTCAAATACCTCGGATCCTCATGAATAAAGCATTTCACCCGATATCAGAAGATTTACGACCTCATGCTTTAGGGGTGGCTGTTATAGACATATTTCAGTACTGCAACCCCAAACTCATATGTCCATAAATTAAGGGCTCCTTAGGTCCCTAAAAGTGTTATTTCACACCCTAAAGGATCATGGTCAACTGATTACATCATTTCACAGAAGTTCCACCTGAAAAACTTCTCAGAATTGGCCAAAACTGGACCATACAGACTGCTCCATGGGCAAGGTGCGATGCATACTGACTGCCTAACTGGCCAGGTGTGATGCATACTCAAATGGCCTTCTGTGGGGTGCGATGAGTGAGAATAGACAAATGGCAAAGACAGTTTGCAAGGTGGATGATCATGGAATCTTCCAGAAACTTCTCCTGTGACACTTGCCTCTCTAAATTCGCCCAGGGATGAGTAAGAGATCATTGAAATATCCAAGTGGAACCAAGAAATATCAGTGGAATGACACTAATAAAAAACCCAGAGCTGACTCACACCCTTGCAAGACATCTATAAATGGATCCCTCATCTGAGAGATCTAGAGGCTGGAATTTTGTATTTTGTAAGGAAGTGTTGTTGGTTTTTTGGTGAGAAGAGACATTGCATTGTTGGGTGATTTGCTTGTTCATGAGGTGAAGAGGGCTTCTACAACTGGGAGGATGATGTTGGATCAGACAGTTGAGTTGTAATCCTCTTTTACATTACTATTAATAAAGTTCTTTGAGTTTTCCTCCATATAATCTTGTATTTGTGAATCTTATTGTTTATGAATGCAATTGTATGGTCAATGTGTTTTTGATTCCACATTGTTTATGATGTTTTAGATATAGATGCTTTGATAGTTTGTTGTTACTTTGACTCTACAGGTACTCTTTGAAGCAGGACAAGTAGGAGAGGAGTGAAAAATTCTATCATGGAAAGAAGAAATCAAGTTAGGATTAAGGCGAAAGATCCAGGTTGGTCCTCTCTTCTTCTCTTCCATCTATCACACTTAAAGGAACTCTTGAAAAGATTTCATTGTTTGTTTCTAAGATAGCTACCCGTCTTAGTAGGAATAGCAGTTCAAATCGACACTAGTTTTCCCTGAAACACATAGTTTTTTCTGTACTTTTAAAAGTATTTGAGAGCTTCTCTTGTAAGGGAGTTTTCAAAACTTGGGGTTCATTGGACATCAAAAGCTAGTTATAATGTTCCCATATTTCCTCAAGCTTGGTATTAGGGAAAATATCTTCAATGTGAGAAGAAGAGGAAGCGCTTGTTTCTTTTGATTGAGTTATAGGGATCAGGAAAAGAGTTCATCATTGGGTGAAAGCTTGTGCATTTTAGTTGAATGGTATGCCTACATCAACACATATAAATGTTCTTCCTTTAGGATCATATAGTATATTTTGGGCATGGATTGGTTGTTTATTCACAAGGCCAAGGTATACTGCTATGACAAGGCTATTGAGTGCCTAGATGATGATGGAGAGAAGAGAATATCACTGGGAAAGAAGAAGCCTACATCAGCGGGAATAATTGCAATTATGAAACCTAAGCATAGTAGAAAGAATGGGTGTGTATTTTTTGCAGTACATGTTTCTAGTGACAAAGGGAAAGTTGTTGAGGATGATGAAGTCCTCAATACATACCCTATTTTGCAGCAATTTTAGGATGTATTTCCTCCAGAGATATCAGAGTTACCACCTCATAGGGAATTTTATTTCTATACGAAGTTGGTACTAGGAGAAACACTAACATCAAAGGCACATTACAGGATGAGTACTCTAGAGTTGGTGGAACTAAAGTTGCATCTTATGGAAATGATTGATAAGGGGTACATAAGGCCAAGTGTATCACCATAGGGTGCATCAATGTTGTTTGTCAAGAAGAAGCATGGTACTCTTAGGTTGAATATTAATTATAGGCATTTGAACAAGGTGACCATCAAGAATGGGTATCCATTCCATTGGATCGATGACTTGTTTGATCAATTGAAGGGAGAATCAATATTCTGAAAAACTGATATGAGATCAGGATATCATAAGGTGCTCATCAAAGAAGAAGATATCTACAAGACCAAATTTTGTATGAGGTATGGACATTATGAGTTTGTGGTGGTTCTGTTTGTTCTTACTAATGCTCCAACCACCTTTATGTGCTTGAAGAACAATGTGTTGCATTTATCTATGGACAAGTTTGTTATAATGTTTATTTATGATATGTTGATATATTGCAAGAATGAGGAGGAGCATGCAGATGATCTAGGTGGATATTGATGGCCACCTACCTATTCCATTTGGACCGCCACCATTGTTTATTTCAGTTTTTCAGTTTCCTTATTTGTAGCACAATTGACTATATTTGGCAGTTTTTCTGGTCCTTAACTTCCGGAGTCGTTTTGAGGCTCTGAACGACATTTTTTGGGAAAATAGGGGTCGTATACCTCTATTGGCCACTAAAAAGTTGCATTCCTCGGACAGATATTTCTAATGAGGTATTGTGCACGTGAAACAAAGATCTTATGCCAAAATCACAACCCCGAGAAGTTGATGTACCAATTTACTCAAACAGAGCCCATATTCTGGCGCTTCATCTCTTAGGGTTAGGTTTTTGGATGTTTAGGGTTTTCCATTATTTCTCAAGAATAAATAGGCCTTTAAGCCTCACTGTAACACAGTTCATAGAAATATAGCCACCACATATCTTCTCAGAGATAAGCTACCATCGCCCGAGCTAGTCTTATTTCCATTCTGTTTGTAAGCATACTTCAATATTTGATATTAATGAAATGAAGTGTTATTCCTGTTGCATCTCTGTGTTTATGGTTATATCTATAATTTGTTGCGTTTTTGTCTAAATTTTGATCAGTGGTATCAAAACAGACTATTCTTTCTCTGTTTTTCTTTGCATCTCCCCAACGAGGTCGAGATATAAGGAGTTAGGGCTTGATTGGTCGAACCTTTGCAAGGCCAACCTCACAAATCTCGACGATCTCCAATGGGGGAAGAAAATAAATATGAGGTAGCAGGAGATCCTATCAAAATATTGCTCGAGGAGGCCCTTTAGAAACAAAGGAATGAGATGATGGATAACTTTGCTTAGATCCTTCAACGGTTGCCCCACTGGTGGTGCATCCACATCCAACAATGACTTTAGAGCCACCACTCCTTTTAAGGTACAAGTAAACTTTGACTTTCCCATATTTGAGGGCCAAATAGATGCAGATGCCATAGATAAATGGTTAAATCCACTAGAAGGATATTTTTATGTTCATGATTTTTCCAATCGAGAAAAGATTACTTTTTCTCTTCTTAAAGCCGCCCCCCACATCAAAGACTAGTGGGAAACCTACTGTGAGTAGAAGGATGAAAGTATTCCCTCATTATTTTTAGTCGCACCCACTTGGAATTCATTTTGGGACACCATCAAGGAGTAGTACTACCTTGTCGGGAGCTATGAGCACAAATACATAAATTGGATCACATTCCAATAGGGAAGGGACCAAGATGTGCCAGAGTTTACCAATATTTTTCATACCCTTCACACGAAGTTGGGTATTAAGGTTTTTGAGAAACATTTGGTACTCAAATACCATGACTTCCTACATAGGGACATCTAAGATGAGATGGAGTTCTTGGACATCTCCTCGCTCGGCACGACATACCGATATGCTATCAAGATCAAACAAAAGCTTAAACTAAAGAAGCAAGACTTTGGATTTGTGAATACAAAGCAAGTGAATGGTGCCCCCAAGACGCATGAAAAGAAAAACACCACAAAGCCAAAGAAGAACATGGGAAAGTGGTGCGAGTTCCATAAAAGCTCCACTCACAACATAAGTGAGAGTCGAGCTAAGCAGTCACTGGTGGTTGAGCTGAAGGCTTCTGAGTTAGATGCATGTTCTGACTTTGAGTCAGAACCCGACAATGGGAATGGAAAAGGGAAGCAGATTATCGATGTGGATCCCAACGCCACCATTGCCACCACGAAGGTCCAAAAGGAGGAACTTGAATATCCAAAAAAGTAGGAGTGCCTCTTCCACCCCAGATGTGGGTAAAGGGTTCCGCGCTACAGTTCATTGTCGATAATAGAAGCGAAAAGAACCTCATTTCAGCAAAGGTCATGAAGCAGCTGGGCTTACCTACCACAAAACACCCACAATCGTACACCATTGGGTGGATTCACCAAGGACAGAATCTATGCATTAGCAAGTTGTGTCGCCTTCCATACAACATCAAGCCCTTCACAGATGATGTATTATGTGACATTACCCCCCTTGATGTTTGTGATGTATTATTAGGCCAACCATACTTGTGGAAGCAGCATGTTGTATATGAGTGAAGGCCTCACGTTGTTATTTTTACCTTGGGAAATAAGTTTTACAAGATACCAGAGGTAGCACCACCTATCTCCATCTCTTTGGTTACTACAAAAAAATGCAGTAAGCTCATTTCCAAAATCGGCAAATTTGTTTTCCTAGTGACACACCCTCAGGGAAAGAGGAAGATAGTGGCCATGACCTCCAGACAGGGCCCCTCTGCATGAAAATAATAGATGGAGAAGGTCATGGAGGAGTGCAAGGAAATCTTCACCTCCCCTGCAAGGGTGCCTCTACATTGTTAGGTCAAGCACTCCATCGATCTGATTCCAGGTGCGTCGTCACCCAATGGACCAATCTATCACTACTTTGTTATGGAGAATGACGCAATCAAGAGGAAGATTCAAGATCTACTGCAGAAAGGTCACATCCAGTTGATTTCATCGCTCTGTGGGAGCTCGACTATGTTGGTATAGAAGAAGGATGGGACTTGGAGACTTTGTATTGACTATCGGGCGCTAAACAAGATCACTGTCCAAAATAGGTACTTGATCCCATAGATTGATGACCTTTTGGACCAATTCGAAGGGGGAAAATATTTTAGCAAGATCGACTGGAAGTCTAGATATCAAAAAGTACCAATCGAACCCTCCGATGTGTGGAATACTTCCTTCAAATCTGAGGAGGGCCTTTTTGAATGGATGGTTATGCCTTTCAGGTTGATGAATTCTCCTGCAACCTTCATGAGGCTGATGTATGACATATTGTGGCCATTCAACACCTCATTTGTAGTGGTATACTTGGATGAAATCCTAATCTTCAGCGAGAGTTGGGAAGAGCATCTCCACCTCATCCGATAGGTTCTCCAAACATTGCGGCAACACAAGCTGTGTGCTAATTTGGAGAAATGAACTTTTGGCATGATCTAGTTTTAGTATCTGGGATACATTATTGATGAATAGGGGGTGCATGTGGATCTAGCCAAGATCCAAGTCATTCGGGATTGGCTAGCCCCAACCACTTTGACAGAGCTCTGCAGCTTTCTAGGTCTTGCCAATTTCTACCACAGGTTCATGTTGGGCTTCTCTCATATCACTTGGCCCTTGAGTCAAGTCACCAAGGGAGGAGCGAAAGAAAAATTCCTTTGGTCTGAATCTCAACAGAAGAAATTCACAGAGTTGAAACATCGCCTTTTCTCTACACCAATGCTCATGTTACCAGACTTGAAACAACCATTTGAGATTGAGACAGATGCCTCTAACTATGCTATTGGGATAGTCCTTACTCAACAGAGGCATCTAGTGGCATATCACAATAAGACACTTTCAGACATAGTATGGAAATATCCCACTTATGATAAAGAGATGTATTCCATTGTGCAGGCCTATTGACAATGGTAGCATTACATTTTGGGGAAGGAAATGGTCATCCACATAGACCAACGACCCCTGCAATTCATCCAAACACAAGGGAAGTTATGAAATGATCGTCACCAAAAGTGGTCCACATACCCACAACAATTCCATTTGAATACCAAGTACAAGAAGGGAAACACCAATAATGTTGTACACTTCCTCAACCGACCACCGATCATGGCGTTAACCACTGTACTCAACTCTTGTGGGCACGAGATTTCTGATTGGTTGCTTCTCCACAAAAGCAACCAAGAATTCAGCCACATATACCAGACACTCTTGGAGGGTCAGCAAGTTCCAGATTTTCACCTCCAAGATGCACTATTATGCCACCTGGGACACCTTTATGTTTCTTCAAATGAACATTCCAAGATTATTTGGGAAGTGAACTACAGTCGGGTTGCTGGGCATTTCGGGGTCAAGAAAACGATGGCAGTACTGCAGAAGTATTTCTATTGGCCAAATATTCGACAGGATGTTGAGAAGTACATTAGATTCTGCACTTCCTGCGTCATTTTTAAACCAACCATCAAGAAGCAAGGCTTCTATACTCCGCTCTCTACCCCTATTCAACCTTGGGAATCCATCTGCATGGATTACATGTCGGGCCTTCCTTCTACTAAGCATGGAAATGACTATGTTTTTGTGGTCGTTGATAGATTCTTAAAGATGGCCATTATGGTGGCTTGCAAGAAGAATATCATAGCAGAAGCCACTGCTAAACTCTTCTTTAAACGAGTGTGGGTACACTTTGGAGTCCCATAGTATATCATCTCAAATCGAGACAATAGGTTCCTCAATACATTTTGGTCCATTCTATGGTTGATACTGGACAAAAATATGAGTAAGTCCATAGCTTTCCATCCCCAAATTGACAGTCAGATAGAGGTCTTCAATAGGATGATCGTACACATTCTATGCATGTACAACTCAAAGCATCCACGCACATGCGATGAGAGACTCCCCTATGTCAAGCACAACTATAATCAGGCTCTTCACAATTGGATTGGCCACAACCCTTTTCAGGTAGGCATGGGATTCCAGCCACTATGTCCCATTGATGTGGCCATACCATTTGCAGCTACTTAGGGAGATTTGGCGCATGTCCAGTCTGAAGCTAATAAGGAAAACAACTTCATTAAGCACATCTAACACATCTGCCATTAGGTCCATGAAATTCTAGAGAAATCAAATTCCAAGTACAAGCAGGGACGTGATCAACATTGGGTGCCACACAAGTTTCAGGTTAGCGACAAAGTATGGTTTCATTTGCAGAAGGAACACCTTACCGGAGCTTATCGAAAACTCATACCACTCCGATATGGTCCTTACACAATTACTAAGGTTGTGGGAGACAATGAATTTGAACTCAATATTCCCCCATTCCTTGGTCTGCACCCAGTGTTAAATGTGGACTGCCTTCGACCATACTTCCCACCATTGCTGGACACATCAGACATTGCAGAACAACTCACACCTACAGAGTTAAATCCAGACTGCATGGAACAAGAAAAAAATGATCAGATGATGGAAACACAGATCAAGAACACTTGAAAACAAAGGATCAAAATATATCGAGCTGTTAAAGCAGGCCAACTAATTCACCAAGGCAAGTGGCTCACTAGGGACCAAGTTCAGTAGAAGTTTCCTCATCTCACGTAGGAACTCAACTCAATGGCGACCATTGATTCCTAAGTGGGGAGGAATGATATAGGTGGATATTTAGGGCCACCCACCTATTCAATATGGACACCCACCATTGTTTCTTTCAATTTTTCAGTTTCCTTATTTGTAGCACAATTTACTATTTTTGGCAGTTTTCGGGTCCTGAACTTTCGAAGCCATTTTGAGGCTATAGACGACAGATTTTGGAAAAATGGGGCCATCATAGGTCATAGACTAATGTTGGCCACTTGAAAGTTGTATTCCTTGGATAGATATTTCTAACGAGGTATTGTGTGTGTCAAACGAAAATCATATGCCAAAGTTACAACCTCGGGAAGTTGATGTATCAATTTACCCAAACAGGGCCTATAGTTTGGCACTTCATCTCCTAAGGTTAGGTTTTTGGATGTTTAGGGTTTTCAATTATTTATCAATAATAAATAGGCCTTTGAGCCTAATTGTAACACAGTTCAGAGGCATGTAGCCGCCACATCTCTTCTGAGAGATAAGCTACCATCGTCTGAACTAGTCATATTTCCATTCTGTTTGTAAGCATACTTCAGTATTTGATATTAATTAAATGAAGTGTTATTTCTGCTACATCTCTATATTTATGGTTATATATTTAATTTGTTGCATTCTTGTTTAAATTCGGATTAGCAGAGCACTTGGAAGCAGTACTGAGATTGTTGAGAGATCATCAGTTCTATGCCAAGCTTAGCAAGTGTAGTTTCTTTCAGTCTTAGATTCACTACTTGGGACATGTTGTTTCCAAGGACGGGATAGTAGTGGACTTGGAAAAGATTAAAGATATCATGGAGTGGAGAACTCCTAAGAATGTTGTGAGGTTAGAAAATTCAATTTACTAGTAGGTTATTTCATCAGGAACTTCTCACAGATTGCCTATCCTACTACATCTTTGCAGAGAAAAGGAAATAAGTTTCAATTGTCTAAGGAGTGTGAAGTTCGTGCATTTTCTTAAAAATGCTCCAATTTTGAAGATTGAAAATCCTGATAAGGAGTTTGTAGTTTGTACACATGCTTGCAAGAAAGGACTTGGTGGAGCCCTAATGTAGGAAGGGTAGGTGGTATACTATGTGACTCATGGTATTGAGTTGGAAGCTATCATTCATGCCTTGAAGATGTTGAGGCATTATCTTTTTGGCAGTAAGTTTATTCTAATGAGTGATCATAGTTGATTGAGGTACTTGTTTAATCAACATAATTTGAATGCTAGGAAAGCTATATGATTGGCTACCCTTAGTGAGTTCGACTTTGAGATCAGATAAATCAAGGTAAGGAGAATAGGGCTATAGATGTTCTTAGTAGGAGGGTGTAGGTAAATCATATTTTAGCGCTATGCTGAAAAATGTAGCAAGAAATTCTCAATTTGATTTTACCTTGATTAAATTGAGAAAATTTTATTTCCACATCAACAAAAAACT
Organism: Pinus taeda; assembly: GCA_000404065.3. Lineage (NCBI taxonomy): Eukaryota > Viridiplantae > Streptophyta > Pinopsida > Pinales > Pinaceae > Pinus > Pinus taeda. The sequence continues at coordinate 131,936 of APFE030964446.1, read as the reverse complement.
TAGATGTAGTTAACTTGTGTGACATGGCTTGTGTCACCCAATTTACTTAGTAAATTCGAGTTGGAGGAGTTACAGTTCATTTAAATGATCAATCAATCCAAAATAGTTAATGCATGTAGAGTATTCAAGTTCCCCAGGCTTGGTGGAGATTCCAAGTCAGTGTAACATTAGTTTTATACTAGTCCTAAGTATACATGTGTTGAATGAATTCATATGATCAACCTAAGGAATTTCACAATCCATTTTGGAGAGATTCCTAAATAATAGGGGGCTAATTTTTCAAGGAACAACAAAAGGAAATAGTAGCTCAAGCAGAGGAAGAAATTGACTAAGTCTAGGTCAAAGCTTCTCAGTGAGTAGAGAGATAGGTTATTCACATGTAGGTTATGCTCAGTTGAGGAAAGAAATTGTAATACATCTCTATTCATCAGATTAATGGAAATATGCATTGGGGTTTTTAGCAGATTGTTTTTCTCACAAAAATACTATTTCCATGTGTGTGATTTCTTATTGCATGTTTGATATTTTTTTTTTCTAAATATTGAATTAATGTCCATAGACCAGTAAACTAGGTTTGTGTCTTGTGATTTTGATTAAAAGTTCATGAGAAGTTGCAAATCTACATCATAATTTCTACATGGTATCAGAGAAGGATTCACATTATAATAGAAATTTTGAATTTGTTTCTCAGGAGGTTCAAATCTAGAGTGTTATAAAACTATTTGTTACTCCATTATAGAGAGAGAAACCCAATATCAACTTTAGCTTCTTGGCTAAAATGCATCCCCTTTTCACCATTTCTTTTACTTATGTGAGATTTATCCCATGCTAAAAGGGTGCAATTATATGATTGAGTTATTTCTCATAATTAATTTGCCAAAATATCATAATTATGAGATAATAATTATTTCATAATTGAGATAATTAAGAAAAATCTCATAATTGTGAAAAAGGTTTCTAGAGTTTTTCATTCTCAAGTATATCAAATTGACCCACTTGTGTATGAGTTGATAAGGGTCCATTATTGTAGAAGTTTCCTAACTTCTCAAGCCCTTAGGTGTCTAGATACATTCTCCTGGAGGACATAATGAGTCTATCTAATCTAACCAAGAGGAAAGGGGGGAAGGGGAAGTATCCAAAATATAGTGGGAGAGTTCTGTTGTATTGGGAGAGGAGAACATACTACAATATGGAGGAGAGGATATTATTTTTTGAAGGTATATTGATGTACTTTCACTTATATGATTAATAGAAACATATGTCCCCACCATGTATCTATTTGCATTCAACATGGTTTGTAGTTGTTTCTATGATATTTTGATCTAATGATCTTCTGATGAAGGTCACTTATTGTCTCCATTTTTAGTGGTTGTGTGTAGGGATCGAGATCAGGTGTGGACGAGGTAGATCGCTTGAGTGGAGTGCGAGAATCTACATCAGACCCAAAATCCTTCCCCAACCCACGAGGAGGCCAGGTGCACACATATTTCCTTATAGTATAGAGAATTTATTTCTTGATGCATGTTTGATCATTTGGGTTGGGACACTATTATACCTCTATTGGTCTTTCCTTTTTTTTTCTAGTGATCTTTATCGGGCATGAGATCGCGAAGCAATAGCTCCTTGCCTAATTAAATGCAACAGAATTGGTGCTTTCAACGAGAGCATTTATTTTTTGCCATCTTTGTTTTACATATCCTCTTCTTCTTTATATTTTTTGGTTTTCTCTTGTTCCCATTGAGTTCTTAATAGTTTTTTGGATTCATTTTGATCTCCATTGATTTTACTTGCTTCAGATCTGAGTTGATCTTACATAAGTTTTATTTTTGTTTTTTCTATGGGAGAATAGTTCATGCATTTATAATCAAATTATGGATTTTTTTGTACAAAATTTGATTGAATTGACCAAATATCTAGATTCCTCTTGCAACTTCATCCAAAAAAAAAAAAAAAAATCAATGAAACTATGAGGATTTTATGGCCATTTGAAGTTAGCTAGTTGAATTGTTTTCCCTAGACATTCCCACAAGGAGTCATATGTGCGTATGGGAGATCCCAGTCACTCCCTTGCATTTAGTGAGCAAGAGTCTGACCACTCTATTTGCTTTGTTGATCACACGTCTCGGATTATAGCCCCGAAGAAACAATTTTTCTTCTTGAATTTTTTACTTCTATTTCACCCAATCTGGGCCTTCTGCTTACTGGCTAGATTTGGTCCAGATTGGTTTTTGTTTGCTTGATTTCCTTAAATTGGTCATTCTTCATTGATAGGTTTTTTCTTTCTTCGATTGCCATTGATCTTCTTGTCTTTTGCTGATCTCTTGGAGATCTATATGATATATGGTTTGTTGTTGTTGATCAATCATTATTTGTGTCTGATTTGATCTGTTTATCCAAGGTCTTCCATTACTCTTTATCTTTCAAGATGCTCTTGACGATTTATTAGATGTTTTGGGTTGAGGTTTGATTTTTGCCTCTAGATCTCATTTTAATATCTGAGTGGATGGTCCCAGTGACTGTTTAGACTTGATCTACATTTTACTTTTAGTCTTCTGTGGTTTTTTCTCACTTTTGTTGCTTCTTTTTGGGCGATCTCTTTTCTATTTTGGTCATTTTCGTCACAGTTTGTGGTGTTGTGATTGGTTTTATAGTTGTCATCTAGAAAATTTCTTTCGAGTTTGTTTTCATTACTTTGTATTACCATCATTTATTCTTGTCTAGGCCTTCCTACCTCTGGAGACTGGTTTTGACCTTTGTAGAACATTGGCCTTAGTTTAGCCATTGTACTACAGACATAGCCTATTGATATTGCCTTCCTTCTTTTACTTTTGGCTTTCAATTTGATTTCTTTGAGTGTGTTTATTGATTGGGATTTGTTTTCCTAGCTGTGATTCTTTTGGAGTGCTTTATGTGTTTGCTTGGAAAATTTTCTTTGGTCTTTTCTCAATTACTTTGATTTTCCTTTTGGTTTGTTTTTGGGTCATTAATTCACAAAAAATGGGATAATTTGGATTTAAGAAGATTTAGTGAGAGGTGCATCATAATAGGCATTGGTGTGATATGAAAACTATTACCCTCTTGTAGTTAGAATTATTTGAACTAAAATGAGAAATTTCATATAGTTACATCAAGGTCACTAACAAAGAGTCATTCACACCATTTCAGTTTCACACCATAACCCAACTGTATAAATAGTAGCCTCTTAAAACCAATGCGGCAATTAAAATTAACTAGACTCGTCTTTTATTTTTACTGGCAGCACACCAACACTAGCTTGGGATAGGATCTTAGAGATAGGAGTGTAAGTTAACTACTCCAAGACTACAAAACATACTTAGAAGCTTGCAGTAGGGAGATAAATCTATTTGCAGTAGTGCAGTCTAGGAACCCCTCCTTAGAAAAGGGTCAAGCATGAGGCCACACTTGGGCTAGGCGGAGTGACATGACACATTTCTCTTAGTTTCAGGTGGCGTTATATAGACAAATTTGCATGCATAAAAACTTTGTGCTTATCATTTTATATAGAACTTAGGGACCACTTGAGAGGTAACTCTCAAGGGGGTTTCGGTCTTGGCTCATTTTTGGGGTGGAAGTGTCTTGCCCTTGTGTGTGGATTTGTCCTGCAGCTGTCACCCCAGGTCATGTTATTATCGGTGGTGACTGTAGTGGCCTATATTCTTAGGGCTTATACGTAGGTGCGGGGTCAGGGTCATCTTCTCTGTACTTGGGAAATATATTAGTCATACTCTTTCAATCCTCTCGAGGGGTGTTCCACATATTTTCAGGGAACTTGTGTCAATTTCAAAGCTAAAAGGGTTAGGAATCAGGTCGCTAGTACCACTGTTCGACCGTCAGCTTCTTTGTATTATGGTTTGGATGTGCTATCTTCTAGGAAGTTTCTAGTGTATGTTGTTTGGTCTGAGTCACTAGTTTTGGCCTTAGGGTGTTTTCACTAACATAATTGTGTTTAACTTAGAATTTATCACCCTAGTTGAATTTGTTCATCGACAATCACGTCGTCTTCACGGTTTTCCTCCTAAACGAGGTGGAATTATTACTCCTACATAGAGAGTGCCTATCAATGCTCAAGAATTAGACCAACACATAGTCTTGGAGTTTATACCTAGTCCTTCTGCTACAGATCTATTTTTTGTTGAGACTTTGGCAGATGATTCTACTGCTCCTGCTAATCCACCCTTGACCGATTGATTAAGACCTGTGTTGTTGCGGCTAAACCTTGATGGTTCTACACTGCCTATAATTTCATAACTTTGTAAGTTATCTATCCTATGATGGATTCTGAGACCTCCTTACCTTCAACATTGGTAGTGTCAATTTTCGTGTCATTGTTACCGCCTCTTAGCATTGATATACCTACTTCTCTGTCTACACATCTCACTTATTCTTGGGGCATTCCACTAGTCTCATCTATAGATCCTACACATTTATCGAACATTTCCATGCTTGCACCATCTTCTGTTCCATCCATGGTGCCTCAACCTAATAAACCCATAGGATTAGGAGTCTTTTCACCTAACTTTTATCAACCAACGGTTCCCGTTCCTCACTTAGGCATGGTTAATTCTAGAATATGTTGGGGGGATCATCAGTTGTTCCTAGTCATCCTAGGGGAAACATTACATCTAATATGCCATAATATTGTTACAGTTCTCTCTTTGGAGGGGTGCCACCTACTAGTACTTTTCCTAAAGGGGCTAGTTTACCTGGGGACAACCCCACTGATAGTGTCGTCTCTCACATCCGTTATCCTCCTTCTGTCGGTCCTACTATGCATAGTGGTCCTTATTTTACTCATGTGTACAACCCCATAAGAATCCATGTTCTTGGGTGTCCTTTTCCCTCTAGAGTTACATACCCCGGAGGGCAACATCCATTTACGAGTCATTCTGGCCCACAATACTCTTATGTCAAGGAGAACCCTTTCTTTAACCAACAAATTCATCATTCTACTTCTTACATGGGGGGACCATAAGGTTGTTCAAGGGCTTCTCCTACCTATGATCCATTTATTCAACTCCAAAATCCATTCATATCCTCTCTTGATTTATTGGACTTGGCGAAATTGACTAATGACCCCATCTTTCATGGTCCGTGGTGGCCACCCATGCCCACCAAATTGTCATCAAATATTACCAAGTTTGAAGGAAAGCTTGGGGAGAATCCATCCACTCACTTTACCACTAATCACTCATGGTACTCATCTAATTCTTTGGTGGATGATTATATTAAAATTCATTTATTCCAATGTAGATTAACTGGGGATGCTACAAAGTGGTACATTGAGTTAGATACTACATCCTATTGTGACTTTTCCTCCCTAACTCAAAACTTTTTGACACACTTCCAAATGCCTACTCGGTATGATATCGAATCTGACCTTTTGTCCAACTTCAAACAAGATGATGCCACGTTAATTTCTGATCACATTCAATGAGTGGTGTCGTCGCATGAGGTTAGTGGGAACTAAGTTACCTGATGAAATACTAAATGGTTCATTCTGTTATGAAACCAACTCACAAAAAGATAGAAAGAAAAGATCAACGCCTTAGAAATCAAGCTCTTCGAGGGGGCAACCTCATTTACATTACATAAATGAAAAATTATTGTATAATACAAATGACAAGACCCCCTTTCTATATACAGGAGTCTAAGGGGTCACAATATAATCAGAGCTGACATAACAATAATAATGTAAGGGCACAACAATAACAATAGTTGGCTTCTATGGGGCACAATAATAATAATCTGGGGACTACATGGGCACAACAATATAATAAGGGTGTTACACTAATAATAATAAGGGGTTACACTAGTAGTATAGGGACCTAACATGCACTTCTCCTTCAAAAAGTGTTGTCCTCAATGCTTGAGTAGTTTTGGATGCTTCTGTATAAAATTTTCATCCTCCCATGTGGAATCTTCAGCGGGTAAGTTCTTCCACTTGATGAGATACTCTAAAATTGATCGATTCCATAGTGGTCGATTTCTTGTTTTTGTGACTGTTTTGGGTTCCAATATAATTTTTTCTTCCTCATCAAGTTCTGGCAATATTGTTTTAACTGGGATCTTTTCACCTATAACCTTATTTTAGCATGAAACATGGAAAACTGGGTGCACTCGAGAAGATGTAGGAACCTCCATTTTGTATTCCATAGTACCAATTTTTTGTAACACCTTGTATGGACCATAATACTTTGGTGATAATTTATTATCCTTCTTAGCTTGTTTGAGAGACATTTATTTGTATGGTTATAGTCGTAGAAATACCTAGTCGCCTACATCAAAACTTATTTCACTCCGATGTTGATCTGCCTGTCGTTTCATTCTATTCTTCGCCAAAGTAGGGTTATCCTTTAAAAGTTGGAGAACTTGTTATTGAAAGCTTGATGTGATCTTTCATTGTTTGAACCTTTTTCTTCTTGATGTGTCCTTCTATCTTGAGAGTTTGAGGAGTGGTAATTCCTTCCAATTCATTATAAGATATGGTCAGATTCATTTCTCGATGCTCGATGTGACCTTTCACTTCTTGAACCTTTTTCTTCTTGATATGTCCTTCTATCTTGAGAGTTTGAGGAGTGGTAATTCTTGCCAATGCTTTCAATATATGGTCGGATTCATTCCTTCTTTATTTAGGGTTGGTTCATGGTGTATATCCTATTATTTTGATGTTTCTTGATCATTTTCTTCCTCCTCTTCACAATCTATGTAAGATCATTTCTTCTTAGCACACTTATGACTGTTAGTGTATTTGCTATGACAAATGTAACAAAGCCCTTTTTCTCTTTTTTCTTCCAATTTTTGTGGTGTAAAACTTGTAGTTTTTGGAAGGCTAGGAGAAAAAACACTTCCATGTTTATAGTTGTGAGTTGTAGTGTTCCTTGTTTCCATAATTCCACTTTTAATTTTTCTTGCCAACCTGAATGCCTTCTCCAATGAATCAGGTTCCTAAAGATGAACCTCATGTTGAATGTTATCCTTTAAAGTCCCTATGAAGACATCAATCCTTTTCTTCTATGGAATATCATTTACCCTTATATTAGATTTTTGGAAGTCCTTAATGTGCTCTACTATTGAACCCTTTTGTTTGAGATTTATCAATTGGCTAAAGAAGGTGTTTCTCTTTGTATCCTCATAATGTGCTATCATTTACTCCGTGAAAATTGACCAAGTGACAAGTGGTTTATGAGAAAAAATCCCTTTCTACCATAAAAATTGATTTGGTTCTAAATATGAAGATGCAATATGTACCTTTTGGAACATTTCTACATCATGTAGATCAAAATATTGCTCCATTTGTAGTATCCAGTTTACCGGATCCTTGCCATCAAACTTCCTCATATCGTCTTTTCTTGATTTTAGGAGCTCGATCTCGAAATGACTGTAGCTATGTAATTTCAGATATTCGATTTCTGAAATTCCAAGCTATAGTGGCCCTCTACGTCCTCTTTCCAATGCCACCAGTTTGATCGAAATCGGATTCTCCAAGAAAGAGTTATGCCTAATCTCCCAAGATGACCTGCTTATATATATATATATATATATATATATATATAGATATATATTTTAGTAGAGAGAACTTGTACGAAGTTCCATGTGTTACTATTTCAACCTTTAGACCTGAAAATAATACATAAAATTATAGTCCATCCTCTTTCTGTAGCTTCTTACAAAAGTTCAATCTGATGCTCAGAGAGAAAATTATGACGATTTTCCCCACGTCACCTGTTTGGGATGTAATTCGGGAGCCTCCAAAAACCCTAAATGTCTTGGACTGTATCTTTGTTAATATAGTGAAACAAGATCTAAAATTCAGGCCCAAGCTTCACCATGATTTCAGATCAAATGGGTTTTAATTTCAGAGTCTGCACCATCATAGAAAAAAAATTATAGCGAAAATTCCACGATGCCCTGTCTGAGATGGAATTCTGGATCTTGCAAAAACCCTAACTTCCTCAGATCATATCTCCAAAAATAAAGTGAGACAAGATCTTTAATTTGGACCTAAGGTTCAGAACGATTTCGGCTCAAATGGGTCCTTTTTTTAGCTTCTTAAACATCTCAAAAAAAATGTTATAGAGAAACTGCCACGATGACCTGTTTGGAGTAGTGAAACCCTAAAATTCAAATCTCTGATACTAAATGTTATGAAACCAGCTCAAAAAAAGATAGAAAAGAAAGATCAACGCCTTAGAAATCAGGCTCTTCGAGGGGGAAACCTCCTTTACATTACATAAAATGAACAATTATTGGATGATGCAAATGAAACGACCTCCTTTCTATATATAGGAGTCTAAGGGGTCATAATATAATCAAAGCCGACATAACAATAATAATGTAAGGGCACAACAATAACAATAGTGGGATTCTATGGGGCACAATAATAACAATATGGGGACTACACGAGAAAAAAAATATAATAAGGGTGTTGCACTAATAAAAATAAGGGGTCACACTAGTAGTATAGGGACCTAGCACATTCATTCTCTCTGAGCCTCAATTTCTAAATATGTGTCCATGTTTCGAGTTCTTACTGGGGAACAAGAAATTTTAGTTGCCCAACAGTTGGATATTATCTATTCACAGTTGGATACACTTTACAAAGTGTTTCCTAATGCCCCTAGGGCTTCTATTAACGCTCCCAAACCTGTTCCTAGCCCACATGTTGATGGCGTGGTTGGGTTTGTTTCTAATTCCATGAGCCAATTTATAGCCCTTATTGGGAAATTGATTGAAACATGTCAAGCCCCAACAAGTGCATCCGGTTCTACTAAAGCTCCCTCTCTTTAGCAGTCGACCGATGTTCTAATGGTGAAATCCACTCAACCGAAAAACTATCAACAATCTAGTGGTAAAAAGAATAATAAGATAAATAAACAAAAGAATCAAAATGCTTAGGAATCCCAAACCAACCCTCAGAATCAAGGGGGGGAATAAGTGAACATCATCGTAAAGTCAAGTTCCCTTGCAAAATTTGTCATGGCGACGAACTCACTCATGAGTTCCCTTGAATGGATGAAGTCCATAGGCTTCTTTCACCACCATCTACTCAACAACCTACTATTTTGACTCATCCGTTCCTTGCACAGCCTTAGAAACAGATGGTTGCTCAACCTCCTATACCTATACAAGGGGGTAATGAAGGGTCATCTTCTGATCCCCTCATAGTTCATCCATCTTTATGTGCAAGGAAGATGTAAATGTGACTACATGAGATAAATCCTATGATGTTCCTGAGTCAAGTGCTCTCTCTAAGGACTCACCAACTCCACCTACCTTCACTAGACTTCTCACTTTGAATAAGCATATGGAACTTGTTTATCGCCCCCCAAAGGTGTTCTTCGTAAGACGGCACACAATCCTTTTTCTAGGGCTACTCAACATTACGACATTGTTGAAGATATTTCCCAGGCTCGTTGTGCCATGTTTGCCTTGGAGGTATAGTAAAGTTGTCCTCAGTAGCACAAGGCCTTATTTTCTGCCATTAGTGGAGTCCATCTATCTAACTCTAGTCTCGTCGCGTTTAATGATGACAAGGCTTCAACTTGTCTTTTCAATCAGATTGCTTTTAAGATTATCATGCATGTTATCCACAAGAATATTCATCACACTTTGGTGGATGAAGGCTCTTCCACATGTGTCATCTCATCATCATGCTAGAAAGCTCTTGGCTCTCTAGCACTCACCATGTCCAACATCACCCTTAAGGCCTTTGACAGACACAACTTTGTACCTCAAGGGGTTCTTCCCATTTTCTCCATTGATTTAGGTTGTAAAATAAAAAAAATTATGTTGAAGTCATCGAAGCTCCTTTGGATTACAACTTGCTCCATGGTCATAGTTGGTTTTATGCACTGACCGTAGTCATCTCATCTTTCTTTCGTTTACTTTTCTTTCCTCATGAAGGAAAAATTGTCACTATTGATCAACTTGACTATTTCATGTCTTCAACCTATATTCCCACCACAAGGAATTTTGTACCACTTGTGGGAGATCACCCTAGTCAATTTCATAGTTTTGGAGATGAACTCTTTAAAATTTCGACTCTTATGGGAGTTTTTCCTCAACTCCTTCTGTCCAACACTCTTTCTACTGCTACAAAATCTCCTATGTAGATGATCTCTTTCGACAACTGTGGACCCCATAGACCTCATAATCCTTGGGTGGTGCCTCTTGATCCTATGGAAGTTGATCAAGCTTGGGAGCACTCTTTGCCACCTTTTGTAGGAGAGATCCCCTCTTTGGAAGTCCCATCAGTACATCCTGATGTTGGTCAAAAAATCCATCACAATATGGAATATGACCAGGTTATGTTTCCTAGATGGGCCGCCCATCCTCTTGTTCCACATGAATCCCTCGATGACAAACCCCCCGAACTAATAAACTTGGAAGTCATGGATCCCCTCACTGATAATATGAGGGATGTTATGCATCTTCATGCCTCTAAACTCCACAATATGGAACAAGTAGATCTTGGCACTTTAAATCTTGAATCGACCAAGGGGGCATCTCCCCAGTGTTCCTTGGAAATGCCACCCATGGTCTGAGACAAGTCTTGGGCTTCTACTACCAAACTTTCCAACGAATTTCCAACTCCTTAGTGCCTGTTGACGAGCGTCTTGTACCCCCTCTATGTCTTGATCCTCCCTTATGTTCTCAAGTTAATTTTGAGAGTGTGGCTATGTTAGAATGTCCTTGGAATGGTAAACCTTTCTAGATTTGGAAATTTGATTTCCTTTGGCATGGCCTTAGATTTGTGAGCCATATGGTCCACTCATCCTCCATGAGTTTGCATATAGAAGCCCTCGGCATGTGCCCAGATGTGGATACACTTTAGTGTGACCTAATGGAATGTGTTGTGCTTGTACATATTTTACATAGTAATGTGTTGTTTTTACCCTTTTAGGTTTGGTGTGTGATGTGATTATTTTTCATTCCCTATTCATGCCAAAAATCCAAAAACAATTATAGAGTTCAAAAAAAAAAAATGTGGTCTTGTTTTTACCTCATCCATGTTTATTTCTTTCATCATGTGATTTAACCATGGGTGTAGTCTTTCTGGATGGATTTTATAGGATACGGTGGTGTGTCTATTGCGACATCCATTAGGCCTGAGGTATGTTTCATTTTACTAGCATATACAAGTAGGTCATTTTTGCCCTTGCATTTTGACCGTCAACACCTTTTCTATGCCTTAGGTCCAACCCCATCAAGTTGCACCTTTTTCCACTTCATTTATGCATGTCATAGCTTGGCAGTAGAGATTACCCCCTCATGGATGACCTAGTTTGCACCTTTTTTCCAAGTTGGTGTCCATGTAGTCATTTTTACTCCTTTTAGGAATTCCTCCTTCTGACCCGCCATGACCTAGAATCTGAGCCACATGTCATCTTCTTCGTCCCTTTTCTAGATATACCCCAAGAGGATTCCACCATTTTTATTCCCTGTGATTTCCACTTTTTATCATCCTACTTCTGCACGATGATCCTTTCTTTCTCTCTTTCATCGTCATCATCTATTTGGCCTATTATCCATGTTCTCTTGGTGTTTTACCCTTTCTTGGAGGAACTGTTGCGATGAATGGTCCTATTAGCCATCCCATTGTCCTCATTCTATCATGAGTTGTTCCACCATAATCAGAACAAGTTGTTATCGCTTATACCACTCGTTCCTCCAAGAGGAGTTTTCTTTAATCTCTTTTAAGACTACTTAATTTAGAAAATATTGGCGAGTGAACTTGTCTACTTCACGCTCGTTAAGGTACCTGAAGTTTTGTCTGTCCACTATAAGTTTAACCCTTTTCCAGACTAGTATAGACAAGTTACGAAAAAGGAATAACTTAGTCTATTATGGCTAGGAGGTTCCCCCTCGTATACTTTTATCTCTTTTTCGGGCTTGGGGGACAACTTTACGAAAAAGGAACTTATAAAAAGAGAATGGAGGGAACATATTTTTCCCTTAGTCATCGAAATGGAAATGTTAATTGTGTCACCCTTGAACATGGCACTTGCTTGTTTCATTATCTCACATTTGGGTTTTAGCTTCCCTAGGAGTCGTACCATCCATATGAGTCTCTTTACTACTTTGGCTGGTTACTCTTCCATTCATATGGTGCTTGCTTTGATGCTTCCTGCATCATTGCATGATATGACATGGTGCTCATTAGTCATGCTAGAAATGTCACTCTTGTTTTGTGCTGCTATGTGTTCAAGGGAAGTCTCATCCTGTGTCGTCCATCTGCAGTAGCATGTTGACCTTTTTGAGTCAACTATCCCTGTGATAGTTGTACTTCATCACTTCGTGAATTCATCCATTTATCACATCATCATGGTATGTTCCATGAGGATTAATGGGGGATATATTAAGCCCCTCCTTTGATGGATCTTATCCTATCGACTTTAGCTCATTATCCAAGATCTTGATCTAGCAACTAGTATTACCTTGGAGCTTGGAAACCTTAATGGCAAGACTCCTCGCAATCGATAGTGGGTTTACATCATTGGCTCCTAATTGATAGATTTCGTTGGTGTTCAACGTCGTCTCATATATTCACACTCAGTGGACTATACTAGGTATCTTGGGACCATTTTTCTCATTGGTGCATTTCCTCGTGTTTGTTACTGGTTTACCTCATTGGATGGAAATCAGGTGGTTTCTACCATGTTCAACACTAGCTCATATATTTGCGTAATGTATATTCATAGCAACGAGGTTATGTCGAAGACCCTGGGTTAGGGACATCTCACTCTTATATGGAATCCTTCCTAGGATGCATTGGATTTATGTGTCATTGATGTAATTTAAGGGCTATTTGAGACACTTCTTTGTCTATCATGTATCCATAGTCCTACTGATGTACAACGTGACATAAATATACACTTTTATTTGTTAGTGGAAATGCTTCATTTATTGAGTCACATCAATCCACATTGTATTTGCTGGTGCCTATGCTCTATCTATTGAGTCAAATGGATCCACTGTGTATGTCTTCGTGGCCATGTTCTAGCATTTTATGTCATGGCTTCATAGTGCATTTTATGGAATACATGTTTATTATCTTCTTATGACTGAGCATGGGTATGTCTGCCTCAGGGATGTTATCAGAAGAATTGAGACTTCAGGACTTGAATTCATCTGATCAAGCTTTGTAGTGTTGGCTTATTCATCCCATTTTGAGCTTTGCATATTACTATAATGTATTTCATCCATAAATTTCTCTTCTAACTACATGCATTAGGGCGCATCTTTTATATCCCTATTTTCTACTCCATTATAGTGAGAGGAACCCAATATTAAATTACCTTAGTTGTTTGCCTAAAATGCATCCCATTTTCGCAATTTATTTTACTTATGTGAGATTTATCCCATGATAAATAGGTGCAATTACGTGATTGAGTTATTTCTCATAATTAATTTCCAAAGTATCATAATTATGAGATAATAATTATTTCATAATTGAGATAATTAAGAAAAAAACTCATAATTGTGAAAAAGGTTTCTAGAGTTTGTCATTCTCAATTAGATCAACTTTATCCACTTGTGTATGAGTTGGATAGGGGTCCATTATTGTAGAGGTTTTCTAACTTCTCAAGCCCCTAGGTGTCTAGGTACATTGTCCTGGAGGACATAATGAGCCTATATAATCTCACCAAGAGGAAAGGGAGGAAGGGGAAGTATCCAAACTATAGCATGAGAAATTTGTTGTATTGGGAGAGGAGACCATACTAGAAGTTGGAGGAGAGGATCTTATTTGTTGAAGGTATATTGATGCAATTTAACTTATATGATTAATAGAAACATATGATCCTTCCTTGTATCTATTTGTATTCAACATGCTTTATAGTTGTTTCTATGATATTTTAATCTAACGATGTTCCGAGGAAGGTTAGTTGTTGTGTCCGTTTGTTTGTGGTTGTGTTTAGGGATCAATACCAGGTGTGGGTGAAGTAGATCGCTCAAGTGGAGTGTGGGAATTTGCATTAGACCCAAAATCCTTCCTCAATCTGCGAGGAGGCCAGGTGCACACATATTCCTTGTAGTATATAGAACTGACTCCCTGATGAATGTTTCATCATTTGGTTTGGGACACTATTATATCTCTATTGGTCTTTCCTTTTCTTTTCTAGTGATCTCAATCAGGCATGAGATTGGGAGAAATAGTTCGTTCCATAATTAAATGCAACATGGAGTTGAGTGTAGCAGGATCCATTCAGAGCTAAGAAAATGAACAACAATGGATTAAGGCTAGAGTTTGCCTTGGAATGTACCCATAATATTGTTTCTTGGAAGGATCACATAGAGGCAGTATTGGATGACAATGGATTTCTAGACCAATGTTGCTACCACTAGAATCTGATGCCCAAAACCTTGCTCAAAGGAGGAAAGTTGTAGCTAAGTTGAGCAGAATAATATTGCAGGGAGTACAGGATCAAATTTTCTCAAATATCTATGGAAAATTAACTTCGTTCACAAAGTTGGTGCTCAAGGATAAACTTTGAACTATCAAGATGCAAAAGAATGACATTATTCCATAGTATTTGAGCAAGTTCACACAATATCGTTATGAATTTGGTGGGTTTGCTGTAAATTTTCCTGAAGAATATTTGGTAAGCCTAGCCCTTCTAGGCCTCCTTAAGAGTTGGCATAGCTATCAATATTTGATAAATGGGAGGGAGAAACTACCGAATTGGTAGTGCTTATGATTTTATTTGGTACAAGATGAAATAAGGCAGAATACCATAAATGGGACTTCATCTAAGGGAGAGAATGAAGAAAAATTTGCATTGGATAGAAAGGAAAAGAAAGTAAAATAAAATAAATCTCAATCCAAATCAGAATCTAGCCAAGGGGACAAGAAGAAATATTTGTCGAAAATTTAATGCTTCCATTGTCATGAATTCAGGGACTATGCTAGGAAGGGACCACACAAAAAGGAAAACAAGAATACCTCAAGAAGAGAAGCAGGTGAATGTTTGGCTTCATAGTTTGAGATTGACTTTAACCTTATCACATGCATGGCCAACAAAATTATGGGGAGTATGTGGTACTTGGACATAGTTGAATCGTTCCACATGAAAGGGTGTAGAGACCTTTTCAGTGACCTGGAAGAAAAATATTTGCAGATGCACATCCAAATGGGGGATGACAGAAGGTACATCGTGACTGGGATTGGTACAGTCACCTTTCAAAGGGATTCTAGATCCCCTTTCAGGATCAAGGATGTTATGTTCGGTTCGGGCCTAATTAAAAATCTCATCTTTGTTGCAGTTTTGGAAGACTTTGGTTATGATGTGATCTTCAAAAAAGGAAAGTAGTTCTTGAGATACATATCCATGGGACAAGGGAAGCAGATTGTTGAAAATAGCAACAAGAAATATTAAAAATATAAGTGCTAAAAATAGCATTGCTATAAATAGCATTTCAGGATACATTCCAATTTTAGTTAGTCCCTAAACTAAAATTGAGAATTAAAATTCGATTTGATCTTAGCAGCTGTTTGTAAAATAATTAATTAATTCATCTTGAGTTAATTAGTTGTAGAAAATCAAACATGAAGTCTATGTGAAGACATGCAACAGTTTCTCCTTTGATTGAGGAAGTTATCCCTTGATTAAAGGAGATTAGGATGAGTTGTACTTTGAGTTTTAATTAGTTAGCTTAGTTAACTGAGTTAATCCTAGTTAGATTAGTTCAAACAATTCGTTGAAATGATTGTGAGTTTAGTTAGTTAATGCATGCATGCATGTAACTACTACACTTCAGATAACTGACTATTCTCTCATAAATAATTCATGCATGTCAGTTCAGTCAGAGACCCAGTTAAGATCAGATAATGGGACAATGTACTATCAGTTGTAGGAATATTCCATTAAGTATATCTCTTGCACACAGAAGGAATTCATTCCTTGGAGATTGTGCAGTTACTTATGAGTTTGATGAGTGTGTGATGAGGGCAATTCACACCGGTGGCAACATTGGACCCCAGGAGAAACTGCACAAGGAAATAGGAGGCTTGGAGGATTGGAGGAAGGCATATCTTGCGTATATTCAGTCTGTGAGCTGTATTGAGGGATTGTACTAAGATATGAATAGCTTGTGAGCTAAAGCTTTGTGTAATCTAGACATATTTCCACTTGTATGATAATACAGAGATTGAGGTTTTTAGCTGAGGCTTTCCCCAGAGCATTCTTCTGTGTTCATGTGTGATTGATTTCTCATTCTTTGTTATATGTGTTCTAATTGATCTTGATCATAATCGATTCAACTTCCACAAGTTTGTTTGTAGAAGTAGATCAAGTATTTTGCTTTAGTATATTGCATTATCAGGTGATCTATAGTGGGAAATTTCTACATGGTATTATAGCAAAGGTGATCAAATCGAAGAACAATATACAAAGAAGGGAGAAGTTCGAAGTTTGAAGTTCCTGATTATAGAATTCAAATTCTTATCACATCTCAAATTTCACCAATGGTGTTCAACGGTTTAAGACTTGAGTATGCCCTTGATGGCAGCTCGAATTATATAGCTTGGAGGGATTGCATGGAAGTAGTATTAGAGGACAACGGTCTAAAAGACTTCATTGATCAAGAAGTCCCCAAGCCAATAGACACTAATGCCCAAGAATTGGCGGAATGGAAGAAATGTGTGGCTAGAGCGAGGAGAATCCTCCTAGAGGGAGTTCAAGACCACATTGTCTCGAGCCTCCATGGGAAGGAGACACCATTTTCAATGTGGAAAACATTGAAGGATCTATATCAGAACAACAACGATCAGAGGAAGATGGCATTGAAAGACAAGCTTCGGAATATCAAGTGTGAAAAGGGTGACACGATCTCTACATATCTGAACAAGCTCACCACTTACAAGGATGAGCTTGGAAGTGTAGGGATCATGACATCCGATGATGACATGGTGAGTCTTTCTCTCCTCGGTTTTCCTAATCGTTGGCATAGCTACCAAGACTTGGTAAATGGACGAGAGAAATTGCCATATTGGGAACAACTTTGGTCAGATATGATGCAGGACGAGATAAGAAGAAGCAACAGAGATGGATCTTCATCAAAGCAAGATGATGAAGAAAATATAGCCTTAGAGAGTAAGGCGAGGAAAGGGAAAGGGAAGGCGTCCCATCCCAAATCTAGTTCTTCCCATCGTGGGAAGAAGTTTGACAAATCGAAAGTGCGATGCTTTCATTGTCATGAGGTGGTCCATTATGCTACGAATTGTCCACATAATAAATCCAAGAAGGGATCCTCGAAGGGATCAGATGGTGAGGCACTGGCCTCAGAGTTCGAATTGGATTTCTCTGTCATTGCATGCATGGTTTCATCCATGGTAGGATGTGTTTGGTACCTGGACAATGGAGCCTATTTCTACATGTCCGTGACAAGAATCTTTTCAGTACCTTGGAGGAGAAGGATCTCCAGATGCGGATCGAGATGGGTGATGATGGAAAGTACCGTGTTTCAAGTGAAGGTACGGTTGTGTTTCAGAGGGAGCATGGAGCTCCTCTCACCCTGATTGATGTAAAGTATGTACCGGGTCTGAAGAAGAATCTTTTGTTCGTTGCTATGCTGGAAGACAAAGGCTATGATGTAGCCTTTAGTAAAGGAAAGGTATTCCTGAGGCATATCGGCACTGGACAGACTAAGAGGATTGGGATTCAAGTTAAGAATCTCTACAAGCTAGAGGTAGACGACTGTGCTGCATTGAGTTCCAAAGCAGAGATGGTGCAGAGCCAAGATGTTGGCGAGCTATGGCATAGAATATTGGGCCACTTGCACCATGGGGCCTTGAATATCGTGCAGTAGATTTCTACCAGACTTCCCAAGGGAAAACTGGAGCATAAAGATACATGCAAAGGTTGTACCTTGGGTAAGTATGCGAAATATTCCTTTCAGGATCAAGATAGTAGAGCTGGAGCAATCCTGGAGTGAGTTCAAACAGATGTGTGTGGACCATTCTCTACATCCTCCACTGCTAAACAAAGGTACTATGTTATTTTTATTGATGATTTTTCTCGTAGATGTTGGATCTACTTTATGCAAAAGAAGGATCATATATTCTTAAGGTTTTGTGAGTTTAAAGCCTTGGCAGAGAAAGAATCTGGAAATAAAATAAAAGCCTTGCGTAGTGACAATGGTGGAGAGTATATCTCCAAATAGTTTAAGGACTTCTGCGCAACAGAAGGAATTAATTGGGAGTTGACAGCACCCCATAACCCATAGCAGAATGGGGTGGCCGAAAGGAAGAACAGATTGATTGTGGGAGAAGCTTTAGCAATGTTGCATGACCAAAGCCTACCACTTCATTTATGGGCTGAGACATGCAATACAAAAACATACTTGCAGAATAGAAGCCCACACCATATACTGGGGATGGAGACACCAATGGAAGCCTTTTCCGGGAAGCAACCAGATGTGAGTCACTTCAGGATCTTTGGATCATTGGTTTATTTCCATGTGACCAAAGATGCCTGGAAGAAGCTAGATCCAACAACTGAGTTGGGGATACTTGTGGGGTACACTGATACACCCCACAACTATCAGGTGTTCCTGCCTACCGGTTAGAGGACAATGGTATGTAGAGATATGAAGTTTGACGAGCAGAAAGCCATGTGAGTATCACTTGAGCGAGAGCTCAAGTTGCATGAAGAGGAGGAACTTTCGGTTCCTAAGGAGGAGGAGCATCAGATTGATGCGGAGCAGTTGCATGCAGAGGATTCGGGAGTGGAGACATCCACTCATGCTGAGTCTTCCAGAGATGGGTGGAAATGCTCAAGGGAAGCTGACAAGTTGATGATGGATGCGCAAGAGAATGTGGGACAACCATCTTCTCAATGCAAATAGAGGATATCACCTGAGTGGTACACTGGTTACATGGCCCTGGTTGGGGAGTGTTATCAGGAAATATAGTGTCTATGCAGAAATGCTAGTCCCACTAAGATGGGTAGCTATCTTAGAAACAAACAGATTAAAGTTACTCTCGTTTTCCTTTATGAGAAGTAGATAGGAGAAGATCAAAGAATACCAACCTCAATCCTTCACTCGGTTCTTTGGTTGTTCCTTCTCCTCACTGACTAGTCTTTGCCGCTTCTCCCTTGACCACTCCGCTTCAAAGAGTACCTGTAAAGTCAAAGCAACATAACACCTTCAAAGTGTAGAGATCTACAATCATAAACAATATAGTACCAGATATATATCAACCACACAAATGCATATACAATCAGACATACAAGAATATGGAGGAAAACTTGAATAGCTTTATTGATATAAAGATTAGAAGAGAGGATTACAGCCCGTTGATTTGACCCAACATCATCCTCCTAGCATGAAAGCCCTTCTTCACCTCATGAAAATCTTATATCACCCAACACTATGATATTCCACCAAGAAACCAACAACACTTCCTTACAAGATACAAAATTCCAGCCTCTGGATCTCTAGGATGAGGGATCCATATATAGATGATTGCAGGGGGGTGAGTCAG
>APFE030964446.1:91971-109493 GCA_000404065.3 Pinus taeda | reverse complement strand
CCTATATCGAAAGGTGCGATGCATATTGGCCTGGCCATTGGCCAATCAATATGCATCTCACCCAGTACACTACTGGGGTGCGATGGGCATGAGAAGGGAAACTTTTGCACTGTTTTCTCATGGAATTTTTGCCTGTTTTTTGCTAAATTAGGACCCTAACTCTTCTCTTGCTTGTTTTGTAGAGATTCATCGGAGAAAAATGGTTGTTACATGGCAAGAACGTGAGCATGAAGAAGAGGACATGGTTGCTTTACATGATCCAGGTATGGTAACTGCACTGTGGAACTGTGGCCTGCTCAAGTTTTTCCGCATCTCTAGCATGAGGCAACAAATCAACTTGTTGCAATATTTTATCGATGCATGGGATCCTACCAACCAGTTGTTTTAGATCAGAGGCAATTCCATCCCCTTGACTATTGTGGACATCTATTTTTTGAATGGTTTATTGAGGCGTGGTGCCGATCTTTCATTATCAGGTTCCCCCTGTGGGGGCGAATCCGTGAGAGATTATATTCACCGGTATTGTAGAGAGGGATCTCAGCCGAGTAGGGACAGCAATATCAACATCCGCGATGTCACTGACCGGTCCTTAAGGACCATTCTGTTCACTTTTGCTAGACTGGCTGGTAGTGCGGCTCTTCACGTGGCTAACAGGTCCTATATGCAGTATGCCTTGGAATGCCTTGAACTAAAGGTGTTCAATTGGTGTGACGCAGTACTCCCTATGATGAAAGAACAACTGACCAAGGTAAAAAGAGGAAAATCCAAGAATTTTGGCTATGGTTCTATTCTGACTGCTTTCACCTTGGAAAAGATCTGACTGATGCAGCTGCAGTACATTTCACTTAGTTTACCTCCACCGACTGAGCCACGAATGCAGAGATGGGTCGTGCTCATAGCCCGACATGCTGGTTAGTCCTAGGTTTCCTTCTATGATACCTTCTTCGAGTGGTTCGACCGTCAGGAGATGGTTTTTTCCGAGTGTCCATATGCCGGTATGGATTTCCGGGGTGACCCGGATTTGGTGTTGCCGGCTGGTGAGCAGTGGGGTGCTATCGGTAAATTCTCTGACCATATCTTTGTTTATTGTTTTTTTTTATAATGTTCTCATGCTTTCTTCTATCAAGACTAATCAAAACTCATGTGCTCATGCAGATATTGGACCAGTTCGGCCAGCAGTACATTTGAGAGCACCAGCTGTCGTTCCAGCAGGAGAGGTTGTGGGGAGGGCTATCCTTCGCGACCTTGATGTGGCCGAGACTCTTTCAGCATTGTAGGATCAGGTTGAGGGTCTCACTCTTGGCATTCTGGACGTGAGGACCGATGAGCTGCCTCTGAGGTTGTAGCGACATACTACTAACGTGTCGAATCGATGGACTAGGCTTTTACGCATGATTGCACAGGCGGTGACTTGTTATCACCAACATCATTAGACTAGGGTGCCCCCTAGCATTTTGAGTTTTGGGTTGTTTGACTGATTTTTTCTTGGTTATAGAACATTATGTATAAACCATAAATAGTTATATATATATATATATATTTGATTTTCGGAGCTTTATTTTGGTTAAGTTACATGATCTTCATGCAAATATTGATGAAATGATTCTTTCATAAATGTTGCAAATGTCTATCTTACACATAATTTTCCAATGAGTCCGTTAATGTGTTTAAGTTTCTAGAAATATGCTGATATTGAATAGAATCAAATTGCCTTTCCAAAATCCTGACCCTTAGGAACATGCGATAAATAGCTGGATTTCGTACCGAGTAGATACCGGTGAGCTGTAGGATGACGAGTTGTGAGTCTAGCCTAACGACGAGTCGGTGTATGCTACGTGTGATGGCATTAGAGAGGAGCTCTATCAATGCGATATACTAAGGAATATTGTTCGTTGACCGACCAATACATACCCGTCTGAAACTCACTAACTCGCTGCTTGAATCGAAGATGGCCCAGGCCGCAGAAGATAGGTTCCGCAAACTATGATTCGCTCCGTCGACATATCCAACAAATGATTCCAGTAGGTCCGACATCTGCAAAAAATGTAAAAGCGGATCACTTTAACCAAAACAATTACGCTTAGCGAAAACAAAAATGTAGCAAAAGCATAGGGGTTACTATCTTGAGTCAAGCATAGTAACGCTTAAGGTACAACCCGTTGCGGGGTTGTGCCAGTGGAATCCCATCATAATCCACTAACTCATAGGCTCCTTTTGCTAACACACACTTAACAATATAGGGGCCCATCCATAAAGACTTGAACTTACCTGCTCCCAATTTATCGGACTCCTGGTCATAAAGTAAGACCAGGTCACCTTCTGAGAAGACACGGGGTTTGACATTCTTGTCGAACTGTGCCTTGAATTGTTTCTTATGGACTTCATTAGCCAAATCAGCATCATGATGGGAAGCAAGCCTCCTCTTTTGAAGTTCCGGGGAGAAGGTCGACTGCGAGTTTGAGGGATGAGATTTCACATTGAACTGGTAAGATTGCTTCCAAGCCATACACCAGTTGAAAGGGTGTAAACCCAGTTGCATTCCTCACCGATGTCTGATATGCCCACAAGGCTGAGTACAGGATCAGGTGCCAACTGCTTTTATGGACTCCAATCATCCTTTGCAGCATCCGCTTCAGGACTTTGTTGATTGCCTCAACTTGTCTGTTAGCCTGCGGATAATACGGAGTAGAGATGTCGTGGGATAGCCCTAATTTGGCAGCCAACTCAACCATCATGTGATTGCGAAAATGCGATCCATGATCTGTGACTATGGCCTGTGGAACGCCAAACGTGGAGACTACATGATTGAAAAAGAAGAGGGCAGCCGTTTCTCCGCTGTTGTTTAATGTAGGCATCGCCTTGGCCCATTTGGTAAAATAATCTACTGTGACTATGATATACCCATGCCCCCCGGTCGAGGTGGGATTACATGTCATGAAATCTATGCCCCATTTGGAAAATGGCCCAAAAGAAACTATTGGTTGCAGAGTTGCGGGTGGTACTCTGCTTTTGTGATCGAAGATTTGACAGGCATGGCAACTTCTGATTGTGGTTATGCAATCTTTGAACATTGTTGGCCAGAAGTATCATGCCCGTAAAATCTTTTGCACCGTAGCGTAACTAGATTGATGCCCCCCACACGTGCCTGAATGGCAATCATTCAGGACTTTTTCGGCCTCCTCGTGGGTGAGGTACCTCCTCAGAACTGTATCGACACCACGACAATAAAGTGTATCACCGATGATCATGTAGTCTTTTGCTTGGTATCGAATGCGTCGTTGTTCCGACCGGGAGGTATTAGACCTATATGTTTGGGTTTGGAGATATATTATTATGTCTCCATACCATGGATTGCTTGAAGATATCAGAAACAAAGATTCGTCCATGATCGCTTCTTTTGAGGTTGCATCATTGGACGATGATGGGAGATTCCATAGTAACTCCGCGAAAACTAGGGATTTCTTCAATTTGGATTTTATAAATTCCAGATCAAACTCTTGTAGAATTGCTATCCATTTTGAATATTTTCCCCCAAGCAACTATTGCGACAATATATAATTCATGGGGTTGCAATCTGACAAAATGGTAGTTTTTCGAAAGAGGACATAGTGTCAAAATCTTTGTATTTCTTGAACAGCTGTGAGAGCTAGCTTTTTAACGTAGGAATACTTTCTTTCTGTATCATTTAAGTTTCTACTCAAATAATATATAGGCTGTTCAATTCCATTGCCTTCTTGAACTAAAACCATTGTGATGGTCGTATCTGCTGCAGCCAGATACAGGTTAAAGTTTTTTTAATAATCAGGAGCATACATTAATGATGCTTTTATTAGGAATTCCTTTAAAGCATCAAAGGAAGCTTGCGCGACCTAATCCCAGACGAAGGGTACTTCTTTTTTCAATAGACGAGTATAACCTTTAGCAAGTTCGGCGTAATTTGGAATGAACCTCCTCAGAAAGTTTGCTTTCCCTTGGAGTTTCTGAATCTGAAGCAAATTTGAAGGTGGAGGCAAATTAATGATTGCCTAAACCTTACATGGGTCAAGACGAATCCCGTCCTTTGAGACCACAAAGCCAAGTAAATGACCAGAACTGATACAGAACACACATTTGTGTCGATTGAGTCATATCTTTTAGTGTCAGCAACATAGAAATATCACTCTCAAATGCTGCGGATGATCGGTCCGCTTTCGCGAATGAGCTGGAAGATCATCGAGATATGGTTGAATGATGTTTTTGATGTCATGGAAGGCATAATTCATTGCCCTCTGAAATGTTGCCCCTACGTTCTTTAAACCAAAGGGTAGCTTGCGATATGCAAATGTGCCCCACGGACAAATAAATGCAGTCTTTGACTGGTCATGTGGGCGGATATTTATTTGATTATACCCAGCAAATCCATCCATAAATGAAAAGATTTCACATCTGACGCATTCATCAATTATCTGGTTAATGAAGGGTGTAGGGTAGCTGTCTTTCGGACAAGCTTGATTTACATCCCTATAATTGACGGACACTCTAATTGTTCCTTGTTTTTCATTATAGGAACAATATTCAATACCCAATTGGTTAGAGAAAATGGGTAAATAAAACCAACATGGAGAAGTTTTTCAACTTCTGCCTTGATGGCAGTGGCTTTCTTGGGGTGCACCTGCCATAGCCGTTGTCGTACCAGTTTGACATTTGGATACATCTTAATTTCGTGTTCAACTATGCTCGAGTCAATGCCTGGAATTTCATCATACGACCAAGCAAAGACGTCTCTGAACTCGCGAAAAAGAGCGTAATATATTTCCAGTTCTGAAGGAGAACAAGATTTGCCGACATGAATATTCTCTACAACACTTGTTTTGGTCGAGATATTTATGGCGACAGTCTCTTCAATATTGGACAAGTTTCGCTCGAAATCCACCGTGTTTACAATATTTTATAGAAAATAAAAAACTGATGGATGATGAAGGTCACTAGGAGTATCTTCCTTGTAATCCGGAAGATGGGAATGATGGTGGTAATATTCCCATGGCGCCCCATCAATCATCATTGACTGAATAATTCCTTCGTTTGTCGAATTTACTTGCGACCAAGGATCTGAAGGGGTACCATATTCCTTAGACCTATCTATCCAAATGCTTGATGAGCGTTAATTTGGGTTTGCCTCCCATGCCGAAAACATTGATTGCTAAAATATTTCAACTGGGCTTGGAGGCAATACCTGCAGATGGTCCATGTTAATATCATTTTCAGAGATATTTTAAATAGAAGATATCATATTACAGGTTCCCACCATTCCCACTTCCGCCATATTTATTGGAGGTGGTAGGGAAAAAGTCCCCATTAATATAGGGTCTTTTAGTAGGCCTACTCCAATATTTTGAAGCGAATGAGGGCTTCCATGGATCATCGGAATGCTTCCCGTAACTTGTGAACTATTGGGGAGAAATGTTTGCTGGTCGACGATTGTAATACCTCCTTGGAAGGGAAATGCAATCTTCTTGGAGTAGGTCGACACAACGACAGCCATAGAATATATCCAGGACCTTCCCAGTAGGATGTTGTAATCGAGGTTTCCGTCGATTACTTCAACATCAATTTCTACCGTTTTGCCTCCCAGTTCGACTTGCAAGTTACTTAAAATCCCATATGGGGTGTATGTTCGTCCATCAAATGATTTTAATGTCATCGAAGATCACGACAAGGGTGGAGATCCTAAAGTTTTCCAGCAACTCATCGACATAATACATGTAGATACCCCCTCATCAATAATTTTTCGATGAACAATTTTGTTGAGGGATTTCACTTGGATAAGGAAAGCTAGCTGAGCTGGTAACTGAGGGTCATATCCTTTGTGATTAAAGGACACAAGATTGGAATCCGTTGGGTCAATCCCACCTATCGCCGATAATAAAGACTGCTTTTGGGAGGGGCAATTTGCAGTACCTCAAGAGTCGACATAGTGGATGGTGATTGGGCCAGATCCTCCACTATATTATAGTGCTGTGCTGCTCTGGCACAAGGATTAAATGTCAATTTGTGTACTACTCCCTTTGGCGGCTTTATCATTAGTTTAGGAATGATGGGTGGCACAACTTCGGTTGATGTTGTTGTCGAACTACTAGGTTGATCATTAGCCTTATTGTCCGACAGCTGTGGATTCCCGTAATCTTTATTCCTTGTCGATATCAAAGAATCATTTTGCTGCTTCAAAACCGACAACATTAGCACTTGGGACGGGGAAGCATTGTCACTAGCAACCAGATTTGTTCCTGGATTTGGAAATGGATCAGTTAATATCACCGAGGTTTTTAAATTCTTGAAGAATTTTTTAAGCTCAACTTTATATGGACACTCTCTTGTCCAATGATCCTTGTCACATATAAGGCATGGACGATTTGGTTTCCTATCTCCAGAAGGGTTTGCAAAAGATTTTTCAGGGGACGAATCCTCCTGTTTCTTATTCTTCCCTTTCTTTTTCTTCTTGCCTCCTGGTTGCTTGGTTTCTTTGCCTTTGTCAGTCGATACGGTATTTACTTCCGAGGCAAGAAGTTCTTCATTTGCATTTTGACCTGAAACGATACGGGCCTTCTTCGACTTAGACTTTACGATTTTCATGCTGGTCGTTCCTATCACGCCCTCCTCGGCATGAGAGTCTTTGTTTGATTTAGGAGAGGGAGGAACATAAAAATATGGTCTAGGAGCATCAGGGATTTTATCGTAGAGCATGCCAGACTGAGTATAGATAAAATCTAAATATTGCACACGAGCAATGACTTGCTCTTCAGTGAAGACTCCTCCTTTTGCCACATATTCTGTAATAGAAGGTAAAAATGACTTAATAAACCATTTAGCCAACAACTGATCAAGAACATATGTTTTTACCATTCTATGACGACGTTGCCACTCATGAATATGATCGGATATGTGAGTGGCCTTCGTTTGCTTGAAATTGGTAAGAAGCTCCATTCCCGTTTCGTACCTTATGGGTAATTGAAAATGGGTTAAAAAGGTTGTGGCTAGGGTACTGAAGTTATCAAACAAAGCTCTAGGCAATTCGATATACCATTTTTCTGCCGGACCAGTTAATGTTTGGTGAAAAAGGCGAAGCCTAATCGAATCATCGTTTAGAGTGTTAGATGAACACCATAGGTGAAAGGTCATCACATGATTCGATGGGTTTTCACCCAGATTTCCATTAAATTTAGGAATATCTTATGGAAGTTTATGAGGAATCGCTGGCCACCAAGGGGCGTATGCGATTGGATCGTTTGTTAGCCGATTTAGATCTGGTAACTCTAAAGTTGCCACGAAGGGCAGCTATTGATTCAGGTTCGGTGAAGCATACCCAGGATAAGATGGGATTGCATGAGCAGTGGGTCTTTGCATACCAACATAGTGCATTTGATGCTGATAAATTTGGTAAGGTTAATGGGCATAACCATTATGAAATGGTTGATGTTGGCCATTTTGAATATACGGCTGCCCATTACCTGCAACGATTTGGTGCTTAGATCCTTGGTAAACTTGTTGGAACTGTGGTTGTTGATATTGCACCAGCCATTGTTGTGAGACCATTTGCTGTTGTCCAATACTAGCTGTTTGACCAAGATGAGGGTAATGGTACCCGTTTGAGCCTAGGTCACTCCGGTTAAGGAGCCACTAATCGTCGATTGTGGTAGTGTTGTAGAGACAAGGGGTTGTTGGATTGTGACCTGAGAGATTTGAGGTTGGCATACAACAAGCAACGCTTGTACTTGCGACACCATCACAATAGCTAGTGTAGTGGGGATATTTGACATAGGAATAATTTGTTGCATTGAGTATACAACTCTTGGTTGTTGAGGCAATATTGGCATCCAACCATTGGATGTAATTCTAGCACAACCTGAATTCTCTTGTGAACTCTCGTATATTTGTTCTCCTGGAGGAGACAATGAAAGGGCGTATTGCCCCCCATACGATGGTAATCCAGTGCTTAAGGGAATGATTTGCCTTTAAGGACCGGACTACCCAAATTGACATTGCGAAGGATCAATTTGCTGAGACTAAACATATGAGATTCCAGATATTATTCCGGATGAACAAACGGGAACATACCATACAATCGAAACAGCCCCTGGATGGATTCCATCCAGCGATTGAGAGCTAGTTGCGACAGACGGTACGCCGACGAACATTGTTAGAGTGATAGCAGGAAGTTCTGCCGCCACTGTGTCAGATGACACAGTCCTAGATGTCGACGGTTATTTAGACATATCTAGTCTATCCAAAAGATTTCCTAGCGATTATACAAGAACTTTTGATAACGGTAGACTAGTTTCTGACAAAAAAGGATATAGGGTGATCCCAACTCCAAAATGCGATGGAGTACTAGATGGGGGATCCTCCACAATATCTTCTATAACGATCAATCTAGGTGGAAGAGGTAGACCATCAGGTCCGTAAAATATTTCTGGTGCCGAAGAAGGTATAGATTCTACAACGACAGATGTTTGGGGAATAACATCTTCTGAATTAGCTGCAGATGGAGCCGGTTCAGGAATAGAAGTGTTTACCTTCACACTAGGATCAGTTCTACTATCCTCTAGTGGCTGCAGAACTTCTTCTGTAAAGGTAGGGATACCAAAAATGTTTGGAGTAACCAGAGTCTTCGAGGGTGTCAGAACACTTGTTCCAACCAGACCAGGGGACTTTGAACCGGTTAAACGAGTTCGCTTTGTCTGGAATAGTTTTGATTCTGGAGACAAAGACGGTTGACTCGTAAGTCTCTGTGAACGACGGGATTTTGATTGACTTTATTCCACGATTGTGGATTACTCGATCAACTAAAAATAAAGGGGAAAATGATTCCGAATTAAATGAATTCTAGACGCTTTGACACAACTTGTTTTTTCAATTTCTAAGAGTCGAGAAAAAACAAAAGATGTTTATAGTCGCCTTTGATTTTTAATGAGCCTGAAGTGACAAGTGCTCAGATGGACCTTTTCCTTTAAGGAGTTTGAAAAGGAATGAAAGGGACTACTCTGGAAATCTAGACAGAGGGATTACCAAACCAATCGCAAAACTGCAGAATACTTTTTACGGTACGACAGTCAATCTTCCCGAATGTTGTGTTCAATGCATTGCGATCGATAGGGCAGCAAACATGACTTCCTATGGATAAAGGATATAGCCTATTGTGGTCTCCCAATATATACTCGACGGTATGTGGGAGAACAAGTCCGTACTGGCACTTGTCATCTCAAAGAGGAGGAATCACCCAACCAACAATGGAAGCGACAGTTACCAGGATTTACGACGCCGGAATACGTCTCTAGCCTAGACTTACAGATGTTGTGCGTTAGGTTCCAAAGCGTTTTTATGTTCATTGAATTTATTTTATGGTTGATCTTTCTTAAAAAAATTTCCTTTCAGGTTCACTGCATGATGTAAATATACAATTCCTAAAATGCAATCTAAGATGATAAACAATCATTTAATCTTATTTTTCCAATGAAAATCCTAGCCACTAAAGAAAGAGAGATGATATTCTTTCAACATAGAGCAGAGAGCACACACTAGATGCACTGTCCTAAATCAAACCAACAAGCAGTCTAAATTCAAATGCACATGCATGTATTTGTTTTCAACTTTCTTAATGTGTGAATGACAAGAAGAATGCTAAGTACAAATCTGAATTATCTTTTCAAAGCGACAGTATTAACAAATTTCTCTTAAAAAACGAAAGGAAGATAATGACGACACTTTTCTATTTTGAATTGAAAACTGCTTTCGACACTTGAAAAACTACTAATCCAAATCAAATACAAGAGTAACTGTATAATCGACCATCAAGAACAATAGAATTATTTTCTTTGATTGAAAACGACACTTACGACACTTCCAAATCAAAAGATGACAGTTTGATTATGCTACTTTTTGTAAAAGAGAATTGTAAATGGTGCACAATACATAAAAACATTCACAATTCTTTGTACTATGGAGATGGAATCATGCAAAGGAAGGGAGTTTCCATAGTGGTATACTGATTACAGACAACAAAACTCCTGAATAAAGCTGAAGAGAGTGAACACAAAACCAAAATCTGAGAGCAGAAGAGGTCTTGTCTGATCAGCGCACCTACAACACAGGGAAAGTGTGATGCAGCGCACCTACTGCACATAGGAGGTGCGATGAATCCAGGTTCCCAAGAGGAGAAAGTGTGATGGTCTAGGGATGAGACTTCAACTTGGTTCTGGGTCATAGTTTGCAGCTTAGTTCAGGGATTTAGGCCGAGCTAATGATAGTCAGTAAATAGAAATCACAAGGGTTGATCTAATGAGGTTACTAGAGCCACCACTAGGGAAGTTATGATGTTTGCAAATCGATCGTTCAGTTTATAAACAAAACTCAGAGATAGACTGAAGCAGCATTGATCTACTTTGTACTTGCATAGCAAATGCAGTTCGAAGGCTAGCTGGCTTAACTTCAGGCTCTGTTCGTAAGTTTATAAAGCAAACAAATATAGACAAGCAAACAATCTATTCGCTCCCTAGTGGAGTCGCCATTTTGTTATCGGGAAATCTAGTGTCTATGTAGAGCTGCTAGTCCCACTAAGACGGGTAGCTATCTTAGAAACAAAGAGATTAAAGTTACTCTCGTTTTCCTTTATGAGAAGTAGATAGGAGAAGATCAAAGAATACCAACGTCAATCCTTCGCTCGGTTCTTTCCTTGTTCCTTCTCCTCACCGACCGGTCTTTTCCGATTCTCCCTTGACCACTCCGCTTCAAAGAGTACCTGTAAAGTCAAAGCAGCATAACACCTTCAAAGTGCAGAGATCGACAATCTAAACAATATAGGACCAGATATATATCGACCACACAAATGCATATACAATCAAACATACAAGAATGTGGAGGAAAACTTGAATAGCTTTATTGATATAAAGATTAGAAGAGAGGATTACAATCCATTGATCTGACCCAGCATCATCCTCCCAGCATGAAAGCCCTTCTTCATCTCATGAAAAGCTTAGATCACCCAACACTATGATATTCCACCAAGAAACCAACTGCACTTCCTTACAAGATACAAAATTCCAGCCTCTGGATCTCTGGGATGAGGGATCCATATATAGATGATTGCAGGGGTGTGAGTTAGCTTTTGGGATTTTGATTAGTGTCCTCTCTCTGATAGTTCTTGATTCCACTTGGAGATTGATGATCTCTTACTCATCCTTGGGTGAATTCAGAGAGGCAAGTGTCACAAGAGAAGTTTTTGGAAGATTCCATGATGATCCACCTTGCAAACCATCTCCGCCATTTGTCTACTCTCACCCATCGCACCCTACAGAAGGGCTTTCCAGTATGCATCGCACCCTTTACACTGGGTAGGTGAGATGCATCGCATCCTCTGCATTGGGCAGTCTGTATGGTCCAGCTTTGACCAGTTCTGAGCAGTTTTCTATGGAGAACTTCTGGGAGATGATGTAATCAGCTGAATTTGTTCCTTTAGGGTGTGAAGCAACACTTTTAGGGACTTAGGAGACCTTGGTTTATGGACATGTATGATTGGGGTTGCAGTGCCCAAAAATGTCTATAACAGGGAGTGTATAGAGATCGAACCTTCTTCTTTCGAGGAAGCAGTACAGAAACCAGTCTCGGTTGATGCTATGGTAGAGGAGTACGACTCTATCATTTGGAACAGTGTGTAGGATGTTGTCCCAAGACCTTAGGACAAGTTAGTGGTGTGTTCCTGATGGCTTTACAAGGTCAAGCAGGCAGCTGATGGTAGTGTCGAGAAACATAAGGTAAGGTTTGTTGCCCGTGGTTTCTCACAGGTCCAGGGGATCGACTACGGTGAGACCTTTGCTCCTGTAGCAAGGTACTCATCTATTAGATCGATGTTGGCACTATCGGCTCAGATGGGTTGGAAGATCCATCAGATGGATGTGAAGAATGTGTTCCTCAATGGGAAGATTGAGGAAGAGGTGTACATTGAGCAACCAGAAGGTTTTGAGACCTTCTATTGTGGGTCACATGTGTGCCGAATCAAGAGGGCTTTGTACGGGCTGAAGCAAGCACCTTGTGCTTGGTACACCAGGATTGACAGGTATTTCACTGAGTTGGGATTCACCAAGAGTGAAGCAGATGCAAACCTTTACCACATCATGGTAGAAGGTAAGCCATTGATCATTGTTCTTTATGTGGATGATCCGATTTTGACAGGTGATGATCAGTTGATCAAGTCTTGCAAGGATGACCTTGCAAGAGAGTTTGAGATGAAAGACATGGGTCTTATGCACTACTTTCTTGGCATGGAAGTGTGGCAAAAGGATGGGGAAGTGTTTGTGTCTTAAGGAAAGTATACCAATGAGATACTCAGGCGATTCCACATGGAGAAGTGCAAGCCCATGCAGACTCCTATAGACGGTAATTGGAGGAAGGAGGATGCTACTTCAAGTGAGGTAGTAGCTGCTACTATTTGTCGGTAGCAAGTGGGTTCATTGATGTATCTAGTGAACACATGACCAGATTTATGCTTTGTGGTGAACCAGTTGAGTCAAGCTATGGTTCAGCCTACCAAGATGTTTTGGAAGGTGCAAAGCATGTGCTGAGATACCTCAGAGGCACATCTCAGTATGGATTGTGGTATAGATGGACAGAGGGAGTGAAGCTTCAGGGCTTCACAGATGCAGATTGGGCAGGGATTCCATCAGACCGGAAGAGCACTTCTGGAGGAATCTTCAACCTTGGTTCAGCTGCAGTTTCCTAGTACAACAGGAAACAGAGGTTAGTTGCACTGAGCTTAGCAGAGGCTGGATACATGGCTGCTAGTCAGGCAGCATGCGAAGCCATTTGGATCGGAAGATTCTAGTGGGATTGTTTGGTCAGAGGATGGATCCAACTGTGATCTACTGCGATAATCAGAGTTGTATCAAAATCTCTGAGAATCCAATATTTCATGGCAGGTCCAAGCACATATATATCCGGTATCATCATCTTCGAGAATGTGTGGTGAAGAGGATCATGTTGTTGCTGTATGTTTCGACCGAGGAAGAGGATGCATATATTTTGACTAAGGCATTGTCAAAATGCAAGTTCTAGTTCCACAGAGACAGGATTGGGGTGACCGATAATCCCTTTCTTGTTGAGAGGGAGTGTTGAAAATAACAACAAGAAATGCTAAAATAGAAGTGCTAAAAATAACATTGCTATAAATAGCATTTCAGGATACATTCCAATTTTAGTTAGTCCCTAAACTAAAATTGAGAATTAAAATTCGAATTTGATCTTAGCAGCTGTTTGTAAAATAATTAATTAATTCATCTTGAGTTAATTAGTTGTAGAAAATCAAACATGAAGTCTATGTGAAGACATGTAACAGTTTCCCTTTGATTGAGGAAGTTATCCCTTGATTAAAGGAGATCAGGATGAGTTGTACTTTGAGTTATAATTAGTTAGCCCAGTTAATTGAGTTAAGTCTAGTTATATTAGTTCAAACAGTTTTTTGAACTGATTATGAGTTCAGTTAGTTAATGCATGCATGCATGTAACTACTACACTTCAGATAAATAAATATTCTCTCATAAATACCTCATGCATGTTAGTTTAGTCAGAGACCCAGTTGAGATCAGATAATGGGACAATGTACTATCAGTTGCAGGAATATTCGATTGAGGATATCTCTTGCATGCAGATGGAGTTCATTCCTTGGAGATTGCATAGTTACTTCTGAGTTTGATGAGTGTGTGATGAGGCCAATTCACACAGGTGGCAGCATTAGACCCCAGGAGAAACTGCGCAAGGAAATAGGAGGCTTGGAGGATTGGAGGAAGGCATATCTTGTGTCTATTCAGTTTGTGAGCTATATTGAGGGATTGTACTTAGAGTTGGATAGCTTGTGAGCTAAAGCTTTGTGTAATCTGGACATATTTCTGCTTGTATGATAATACAAAGATCGGGTTTTTTAGCTGAGGCTTTCCCCAGAGTATTCTTCTGTGTCCATGTGTGATTGATTTCACATTCTCTGTTATATGTGTTCTAATTGATCTTGCTCATAATCGATTAAGCTTCCGCAAGTTTGTTTGTAGAAGTAGATTAAGTATTTTGCTTTAGTATATTGCATTATCAGGTGATCTACAGTGGGAAATCTCTACATAGATCAGGGTTCATGTGAAGAAACTGTATAAGCTAGACGTGGAACACTATGTTGCATTAAGAACAAAGTTGGGGAAGGTCAAGAGCCATGATGTCGGTGAAATTTGGCACAAAATACTTGGACATTTGCATCATGGCACCCTAAATATTATGCAACAAATAGCCATAGGCCTCCTCAAAGGAGTACTTGAGCAACATGATGCATGCAAATGATGTACTTTGGGGAAGTACATAAAATCTGCATTCCATGATCGGGACAACAAAGCACATGCAATCCAAGAAATGATCCATTATGATGTTTATGGACCTTTCTCGATAGCCTCTATTTCCAGACACAAATACATTTTCATTTTTATTGATGACTCCTCATGGAAGTGTTGGATATTCTTCACGAGGAAGAAAGATGAGACCTTCTATCAAATCTTGGTAGAAGGTGAGTTGCTTATTATCGGCTTATATGTTGATGATTTGATTTTAATTGGTGATGAACAACTAATTGGATATTTCAAGGAGGACCTTGCAAGAGAATTTTAAATGAAGGGCATGGGTCTCATACACTACTTCCTTGGCTTGGAAGTATTGCAAGGTGATAGGGAATTATTTTTCTCTCAAGGAAAGTATGTAAATGAGATACCACAAAGATTCCGGATGGAGAGATCCAAACCCATGGAGACACCTCTAGCAACCAACTAGAAGAATGAGGATGCCACTTCAGGTGAAGAAGTGGATGCTACCATTTATCGACATCAAGTGGGTTCACTGGTGTATTTTGTGAACACACAACCAAATATGTGTTATGCAGTCAACCGGCTGAGCCAAGCTATGGTTAGGCTAACCAAATTATTTTGGAAGGCATCTAAGCATGTTTTACGGTACCTCAGAGGAAGTAACTAGTTTGACTATGGTACATATGGACAAAGGGAGTGAAGTTTTATGGCTTTAGAGATGAAGATTGGGTAGGGATTCCATCAGACAAGAAGAATGCAACAAGTGGAATTTTAAGTGTTGGGTCCACAACTATTTCCTGGTATAGTAGGAAGCAAAGATCGGTGGTGCTCATCTCAGCAGAAGCATAATACATGGCTACAAGTCAAGCAACATGTGAGGCGATTTGGATGTGAAAGATACTTTCTTTATATATTTGGTCAGGTGATGGATCCAGCTGTGATCTACAGTGACAATTAGAGTTACATCAAGCTCTCCGGGAATCCTGTTTTCACGATTGATCCAAGCATATATATTTTCAGTATCACCATTTGCGGGACTATGTGTAGAGGCGGATAATGTTGTCGCAGTACATTCTGACAGACGAACAAGATGTTAATATTTTCATAAAGGCCTTGTCAAGAGGGAAGTTCGAGTTCGACAATTCCAGGATAGGGGTGGTTGATAATCCCTTTCTTGTTGAGAGGGAGTGTTGAAAAATGCAGCAGGAAATTCTCAATTTTATTTTTCCTCGATTGGAATGAGAAAATTCAAATTTCCACAGTAGCAGACAACCTAGATGCAGTTAACTTGTGTAACATGGCTTGTGCCACCCAGTTTACTTAACAAATTTGAGTTGGAGGAGTTAGAGTTCAGTTAACTAATCAACCAGTGCAAAATTGCTAGTGCATGTAGAGAATTTGAGTTCCGCATGCTCGGTGGAGATTCCAAGGCTGTGTAATATCAATTGTAGACTAGTCTTAAGTGTAGAGTTGTTGCATGTAGTTAGATGATTAGCCTAAGGAATTGCACAATCTATTTTGGAGAAATTCCTAAATAATAGGGGGCTAATTTCTCAAGGAATGACGGTCCCCATATGCATTTAAGGAGCCAATGGACAGTCGTCTGGAGAACCAAAGAAGTCCCTAGAGTGCCAGGACTTCTACCCTCGTGTTTGTGCCTGGGCCACCATTCCAGTGTATCTTATAGTGACAGATCAGGTCCACACGAAGCCAAACTCCACAACTGCAATGGTTCCTTTGTGCAACACCATCAAAATACTTGGCCAGGTAGAGAAAGGGGTGAGGACGAAACCTGTGCAAACGATCTTGAATAAGCTGAGAGGGAGTCTTGATATTAGTATTTATCTCTAATACTATTGGCCTTAGAATTGAACATGTTATTGGACCATGCCTCGTAACTAGTGATATAATTTTTAATGCCGCAATAAATTCATAGTTTTTCAATAATGCTTGTAAACATGGAAATGATAATGACAAGGACATGGTTTATTTATTATTACTGAAGGTTGTGCTCAGTCGGGATTATTTAGAGGACACGTTATCCGTGTTGTCGCACAAAGTGTCTAGGATAGAGTCTAAACAGAATGAGTAAGGATTAGAGTGACAACCCTTACTCTGAGTGTTGTCACGCTGCCTAGACACTTTGTGCGACAACAATCCGAAGACATGATCTTTGTTGACAATTGTGCTAAGGATTTGTGCGATCTGTAGCAAGTCACTTCAAGATAAGGATCCTTTTCACATGCACAACCAATAGAACATATGGGCACTTTAGTGTTGATCAAGTTTTTGTGTTGTATAATATTAGGTAGAAATTTAGTCGGTTATAAGCTAATGCCAGTGCTCGTCTTATTAGATATGTTACATATTCATTTATGTAACTGTTGAGATACCCTGAATCATCACAAAATATATGAGTAGATAATATCATAAGTAATGAAGAATATAAAATATGAGATTTTGTGAGGGGAATAAAAATCAGGACGCGTAGTTCTGTCACACATCATTCAAGTGATTTCCCAAGTTCATCTCAGCGTACATCATATATATGAGTGGATAATATCATAAGCAACGAAGAATATAAAATATGAGATTTTGTGAGGGGAATAAATATGAGGACGTGTAGTTCTATCATACATCATTCAAGTGATTTCCCAAGTTCATCTTAGCATACGTCATTCAAGTGTACATATTCCATATTCATAGTTGTAAATCAGACCAGTTCACAAAATCACATGGTTAACTATCATATTTACCCATCTTGAAATGAGTACATCAAAAAGAAGGTTGGTTCGGTTTTAAAATATGTAAGGTAAGAGTACTGGAAATTCACCTAAACATTACAAGTTTCAATCAAAATTATTAAATTTGAAAGGGAGAGGTTATAACAATGCAAAAGGACAAGGCATATGGGACCTTTCAAGAGGATAAGGTACATAATCAAAAGAGGATAAGATACATAGTCAAAAGGTGATGTAAAATTAGAACCAACATAGATTTATGTTAAGTATGGATCTAATATGACTGAGAGCGATCAAATTTCTTTATGTGTGAACTTCTTTAGAGTGAAAAATATAATGTTATTTTTCATTGTTTAAATTGTATTTTTAAATGTTAAATAAAGTATATAGAGGGCCAAATAAAAGTTTTAACCATAAAAAC
>APFE030964446.1:73444-88807 GCA_000404065.3 Pinus taeda | reverse complement strand
AAACAAAATTTTGAAGAATGGTAATTAGACTCTCTTTTCTTGAGCTCTGATAGACCACATTTGTCTTAGTGGACGTTAATCACCACCATCATCATCATTAAGGTATTTTTTACTGAAAAAGTTACCTGTTAGATGGAGGAATTGCTTGGACGACTACTTTTCGAGCAAAAAAATTCAAAAAATGTTGTAGAGGCAGTGTTTAAATCATGTTTTTGATAATGGAATCTTGTAGAGGCAGTGTTTAAATCATGTTTTTGAAAAAATGTTGTAGAGGCAGTGTTTAAATCATGTTTTTGATAATGGAATCTTGTAGAGGCAGTGTTTAAATCATGTTTTTGATGGTGGAAATGGATTTAACACCATCAAAAGCTTTGAGGCACCTAAAATCTTGAAGTTTAACAATTTTAACTTGGATTTACAAAATTCTCTACCAGATTTTTTGAAAATATGACCGGCATTTCCATAACTTTCAAGGCAAAAAAGCAGTCTCGTTATACTATGGCTTAGAAATCTAGTGAACAAAAATCCAACCATCCTAACCGTTAATGTGGCCAAAGCTTAGATGTCTCTACATCCCCACTATTCAAGCCATATGTTAAATGTGCTAGACATCTCAGAACTCACATTACCTTAAAAATTAAAAAAATCTTGAAAGATGTTTAAAAAATATTTTATCAATTATATATATAAGAGTCTAGCTCAAATGCTTACAAAATATATAATTCTTATGAAATATGAAAACATATTATGTAATTTTTAATTTTAATTAAAATTAAATTCATGTGTCTATAAAAAACTCACAAAATTCATACTTAAAGGTCTACTCCATACCAAAACTATTACTTACGAATTTCTTAATAACTTTTTATAATATATAATATATATATAATATATACTATATTATATCAATATATAAATATATATTATATATATATATATATATATTTTTTGTAATGCTTGGCAGGACCATCCATTTTCTATTATATGTATAAGACAAATTTACACCACACAGTTTTACTAGGTGGCCTCAACTCGCCTCAAGAGGAAACCCAGTCCGTTGGCCACCCGTAAGCATTATACTCCATCCAAAAACAAAATTGCTCCAGTCTTTCTAGCAAGGCTAGGTAAGTTTAAATCTCATGACCAGATACTATATAACTATGTCAACTGACATAAACAACTCAAAATTTAAATGCTATCCGCATAAAAAAAACTAAGCATAGGAAGACTAATCTTTCTTGACATTCTGCTCTTGAGAGTCTGAGGCTATTGGGGTAGGATCTTCAGCAGTTGCTTTTGGCATTCCATATAGCTCCACAATGCAAGGGATGTGTCGGTCAATATGGTCCATCTTCATGTCCAGTTTGAGCAACTAAAATAGGATTTTCTCCATGTCTTTTTTGTAATTGGGAAGGCCCTGCATTGTAACTGCCATCCCCACATAAATTTTCTCCATTGCTTTTCCAAGTAGAATTTTCATCAGGAAATACAAGTACAGGGTGTGCTTGAATAGTGTAATTATCCCCCGTGTCGTCCTCGGGTCAGGCACCATTTTTCTCCAAACTTCTATCTCATCATCTGGTTCCAATTCATGTTATACCCGATCTTACCAGTCATTAATCAGCTTACGGATACCCTCATCTGTTTCCTCCTTGTATGTCATGACTGCCTCAACTATGAATTGCTTAGCAGGCTTGTGGCCCCTATGACCTTCCGTCCTACTTGGTCATTTAGTTGCCCGGGGGTCCGGGCCCTTGTTGCCACGACCACGTCCACATTTTGCTAGAGCCATGCCGTGTTTCTTTGTGCCTTGTAGACATTCAAACATCGGTAGCTTCATCGTTTCATTAACCTCAACCCGACGTGATTTCTCATGCTTTGCTTCTCTGCCATACCTGGCTTGTGACGGGTTAAGGTATCCCTGTGCCCACAAGTGGCCAGTCGAAGTGGGTTTCGAGCAAGGATCCCCCAACTTCTCACCATGCTTCTCCCCCTTGCCAAGGTGCAGTGGTTTGTCATCCCCTTGCAGCTATAGCTAGGCCTTCAGACCCATCTGGATCCAAGCAATGCAAGTGTTGTCATACTCACATGCCCCTCCCTGTACTGGCAATTTCCTGCCCAGGTTTTGCTTGCGTCTCTGCCACTCATGCCACCTGAGGTCCCTAACTACAATCGTGTTACTCTACATATCCATATGTCAGGGTTGGCTTAGCAAATTTCCCGCACTGCTAGTGTGCCATCCCCCTGCTTGCAACTCTCCCTTGCCTCGCTTAGCTACACTCAGTCCCCCTGGTGTGACTTGCCCTTAGACCCCATACCCTCAGATTGGCCATTCAGGAAGGGTCCTGTATCTAAGCTTTGATTAGTATCGATCATGCCATTGCCAAAACTTTTGCTTGAAAGCAATATAAATACAACATAGAGCCGAGCCATAACCCTCCCCTTGCCACCCCTGGTTTCTTGCTAGCTAAGCTAAGCCCCATTGAGGCAACATCTTGCCTCTCCTTTCCCCCCAGCAGAACTCCCACCAGCTCATGGAATTACCACTTGAACCTGACCAAAACATATGAATTAAACGAGGGCGACTACATACCAGAGAGCCGTCGCTAGCCTGTAGACGTGATTTCTTTGCCTCCTTTCCGCTCTGCACTACCTTCTGTTTCCATTGCACAATTCAACTGCCCATCACATCGAATACCCTTTCCAACTCCGCCAACCGAAGGTGCGCGCTGAATTCTTGTGCTTAAAATGCAAGGGCCATTGGCACGATAAGGACCACTACCCAATTTATTAGAACTATCTTTTTAGGGTACGCCTTGTTCCCCTGAAATCGAAGAATATCGTTGGACCGAGCACGAGAGTTGCACCATGGTGCGCTATCTGTCAGGTTACATGACAACATGTGACTGATAATTGCCATTTACTACAAAAGTTTGTACAAACCCCCCAAAAGTTGTTTTGAAATTTTTGTAAATCCATAGTTCATGACGAACACCATTGTAGGAGTTATGAGCTTATGATGGATAGAATCCATACCTACCAATTGCAGGCAGAAAATTGGCCTCAAGATCAAGGTGCAGGAGTAGCATGTGGAGGATTTCAAGGTCGAGGACGAGGAAGAGGGGGCAGAGCTGGTAGAGGATGAGGGCAAATAATTTTCTATAATGGTGGTGAAGCAAGATACTTTGTGTGAGATTTCCCAAACCCCACAAATCCGTCATGTCAGTATTATAGACAGTTCGACCATGTGATAGAGGAATGTATGATCCTTATAGTAAAGGTGCAAGAAAAGAAGACCCAACCCCAACAACCTACACATAACATCCAAATGATGAGAGCATACCTTGCGAAGAAGATCATAGCATAAATATAGTAATAAGAAGTGGTATGGCCACTTGTGTGGATAAGGGAAAGAAACCTGAGATTGATGGGTGGGTGCGCAAGGCTGCTGAGAAAGAGAGATACCTTCAGGAAATCAAAGAAGAAGTTCATTGAGGCCTCCACCTCAGGAAGTCAGGGGAAAATGCCGAAAACTAGTACGACACAAGAGGTAGATCCTTTGATATTAGCTACTTCTCTAAATACCTGTATGAAGTTTTTGCATGATAAGAAAGTAGTAGAAGGGTTGAAAGAGCTAATTAACAAGTGTGCAAAAAGATAAAGATCTCTATTGAACAACACACCATGAGAAAAGTTGGTAAGCATAGGATGTGAATGGGGTGCGAGATGAGGTTGACCGCATAAATAGGAGAATATGAAATGGACCAAGTAATATTGGATCTGGGATCTGATGCAAATGTTTTGCCTAAGAAGACATGGGAGAAAATGGGGAGGCCTATGCTACAGTGGTCTCCTATCTAGCTGTGCATGGCTAATCAACAAGATATTATTTCGATGGGGCACTTATATGGTGTAATGGTAGACATTGAGGGCGCAAGCGTGTTGGCTGACTTTGAGGTCATTGAAATAGCGGATGATAGTAACTCGTACTCCATGCTAGTGGGGATTAACTAGGCTTTTGATATGGATGTTGTAATCAAATTGAAGAAGCAGAAAATGATATTTGAAAGGAAGGCACTCACGGATGTAGTGCCACTAGACCCTGCTGAGGGAGCACGTTATACTGAACTGGTTCGCGACTTTGTGGAATATGATGATAATCTGGATTAGATATACAAGATCATAGCATGAAATTAAGATTGGATCAATCCTACAATCGATGGATGAATTACATGGGACATGGATAGTTCATGTACCTCAAACTCAAATTAAGAGCTTGAACACTGGAAGAATCAATTGCATGAAGTATTTACATTGCGCTACAATATGATGACCAAATCACTGCGATGTGTCTCGAATGAGGTAAGAAAGCTTCCACATTATGACGG
The DNA here is from genome assembly GCA_000404065.3 of Pinus taeda. Lineage (NCBI taxonomy): Eukaryota > Viridiplantae > Streptophyta > Pinopsida > Pinales > Pinaceae > Pinus > Pinus taeda. The sequence continues at coordinate 84,419 of APFE030964446.1, read as the reverse complement.
TTTGATTGATGTGGATCTATTTTTATATGAATTTGAAAGGGAAGTACTTGAAGAACATCACTTCCAAGCACTAGAGTTGGCACTGCGCTCTACACCTACCCATTGGTGGGGTAAGCACAAGGAGAAATTTGTTGGTTGCAAGGAATATAGAAGAATGATGAGATTAAGGTTTGGGTATGGCACTATCTTAATGAAAAAAAAGTACAGTGGGAAGGATGATCAGAGTGATTATTTGCAATGAAGGACTAAGGCCTAGGGAATGGAACCACAACTAGAATGGGTGCACATTTTCTGTCATACCTTAGATACAATTCCAATGAACTAGTCATTAGGGGATTTTTGAGGTCTAAAATGGGCCTCATAAGGAAATTGTAAAATAATAGTGGAAAAAATAAAATAAGGTTACATTACATCATCAAATCTTAGAGGGAAAAAAGAAAAATCTATTTTTTCCATTCGTATTTTCAACTTATCTCCTTATGGATTTACTCAAATTTTGACTGGAAACACTCATTGGATGAAAAATTTGATTCATCATCCAAGGAGCACCCATGTTACATACTTTCAATGGACCCTACTACACGAAAAAGAGAAATACATGAAAATTGTGATTACAATCATGTTTTTTCATGTATTTCTCATTTTTCATGTAGTAGGGTTCATCAAAAGTATGCAACATGGGTACTCCTTGCATGAGGAATGAAATTTTGCATCCAATAAGTCATTCTGCTTGAAATTTGAGTAAAAACTTAGGGAGATAAGTGGAAAATGCGAGTTGAAAAAGTAGTTTTATTATTTTATTATTTTTTAATCATTTTACTTTTTTATTCCAAAAATGGTGAATCATCCCCCTATGGTTGACATCGTCATTTTCAATCCTATTGGTTCTTATAAAGTTTATTTTGGTTGTACATTTTTCTTAGGAGGCCCATTTTAGACCTCAAAAGTCCCCTAATGATTTGGAAATGGAGCTTTTCCATGGGACAACGAAACGGGAAATCTTAAAAGAGAGATTTTTATTAACTTTTAGCTTTGAGGATGGGTTTGAATGCAATGATGAAGCACTCCAGGAGATCAAAGAAGCTATATTCAGAATGCCTAAGGAACCAGTAGAATGGACCCTACCAAATTGGAGTACACAATTGTGTCATGCACTGGAATGTTACAATGTGACTGTTGAAGAGGAAGAAGACAATCCACAAAATATTAACATTCCAAAAGTAGGAGGACAATGTGAAGTTGAAGGACAGAAAGTAGAAAACCCAGATATATCGGAGCCTTTGAAAACTAAACAAGTAAATATTGGATTTGAAGCAGAGCATAAGTTCACAAGGATAGGAGACTATTGGGAGGAAGATACAATTGATAAGGTGGCCAAACTGGTGTGCAAATGTCAGGATCTATTTGCAACAAAGCTTGTGGATCTAAAGGGGATCATTGGAGATTTGGGCGTCATGAAAATTACATTGAAACTGGAAGTGAAGCCCGTCAAGAAGAGACCTTATCGGCTCAATCAGAAGTATAAAGAATAGGTGCACCAAGAAATTGATAAGATGCTCGATGCTAGAATTATTAAACCAATAGAGGAATCTGATTGGGTGAGTCCAATGGCTGTCCAAGAGAAGAAACAAAAAAGGTGAAATTAGGATATGCGTAGATCTAAGAAAACTGAATGATGCATGTGTGCATGATCTGTTTCCAACAACATTTATTGATGAAGTGTTAGAGAATGTTGGAGGACAAGAGGCTTATTCATTTACTAATGCATTTTCGGGATACCATCAAATAAAGATTGCGCTCTAGGATTGCAACAAGACAACCTTTGCAACGGAGTGGGGTTTCTTTCAGTATGCAGTAATACCATTCAGATTGAAGAACACGCCTACAATCTTCTCCCCAACAGTAATCGTCGTATTCAAGAGGTTTATTCATACATTTTTTGAGGTTTATTTTGATGATTAGACTATGTTTGGGTTGGTGAAGTGCCATGTTGCAAGTATGCACCTTATTCTAGATACATGCTGAAGGTATCAAATCAGATTGAATTTGAAGAAGTGCGTATTCTATGTGTCCTTTGGCATTTTTCTCAGCCATGTAGTATGTAAGTAGGGATTGATGGTGGACCCTGCGAAGATCATTATGATTGTGAATTTGGAAGCTCCCAGGAATGTAAAACAGTTGCAAATGACTTTGGGGCACACTCGGTATTATTGAAAATTTATCAAGGCATATGCTCAGATAACTGCGTCGATGGAAAAATTATTGAAGAAAGATATGATGTTTTGTTGGGATGAAGAATGTCAGTGCAGTCTGGATGTGCTAAAGGAAAAGATGGTGACTACACCTATCTTTGTGTTTCCAGATTGGAAGAAATAATTCCATGTGCATGTAGATAACTCTTGCATTACGCTCGGTGAAATATTAACATAGGCAGGAGAAGGAGAAAATGATCATCCGATAACCTTCATGAACAGAAAGATATCAAAGGCTGAAAATAATTATTCCACTGCAGAGCACGAAGGATTGGCGATGGTCTATGCACTACAAAAATTTAGACATTACTTGTTGGGAAAACATTTTAAAATGTATACAGATCACTCTACACTAAAGTACCTGGTCATTGATCCTGTGTTGTGGGGAAGATCTCTCAATGGTTATTGTTGTTTCAATGATATGACTTTCAAGTGATTGTGAAGCATGGAAGGCTAAATGAAAGACCAAACCACCTTTCAAGAGTTGAAACGGGTGAAGAAACTAATAGTTTGGAGGAAGGACTTTCAGATGTGCAGTGCTTTGTGGTGCACATCGCAAATGAACATTTTGCTGATATCATTTAGTTTTTAACCACAGGTACATGTCTAGAAAGATATTCCACTCAACAGAAGAAGGAATTAGTAGTCCACTCTACACTTTTTTTCGTGATTTCAGGTCACTTGTATAAAATGGGAACAAATGAAATACGATGAAGGTATGTTCTAGAGTTTGAACACGCTAGTATCCTCACCGAAGCACATGGAGGAGTAGAGGGAGGACACTATGCAGGAAACATGACTGCGCAAAAGATTTTGTGCACAGGGTTATGGTGGCCGATATTACATAAGGATTCCAAAGCATACTGCAAGGCATATAATGCTTGCTAAAGGACGAGACAGCTATTGCGAAGAGATGAATTACCTTTAAATCCTCAAGTTTTGCTGCATGTATTTGATAAGTGGGCTATTGATTTCATAGGTCCAATACAACCACCATAAAATAATATGGGCACGTGATATATTATTACTGCAACAAAGTATTTAACCAGATGGGTGAAAGTGCAACCAGTGAAGGATTGTAAAACTTCCACCACTGCAAAGTTTTTTTGAATGTCTTAACATAGTTTGGATGCCCTAAGGTGTTGATGAGTGATAGGGATACACATTTCTTGAATGAAATGATCAACGCGATGCTTGAAGAATTCTAGGTATATCACTAAAAGAGCATGCCCTATCACCCATAGGAGAATGGAACAGTGGAAGCATTTAACAAAATCTTGGAGAAATTGTTGACAAAACTCTGTAAAACACAAGGGAATGACTAAGATGTATGCGTACCCACAGTTCTATGGGCACATAGAATGACTTCCAAGAAGTTGACAGGCCAAACATCATTTAGCTTGGTCTATTGGATTGAAGCGGTGATGCCTATGGAATATATTGTGCCAAGTCTACGTATTACAGCTTTGACATAGATGGTGGACTGTGAGACCGTGGAAGAACGACTTGCACAACTGGTGGAGTTGGAAGAGGATCACTTTCTTGGCGGATTTCACCAGCAAGTACAAAAGGAATGAGAAAAAGTGTGGGATGATAGGCATATTAAGTTGCATACTTTCAAGATAAATTATTTAGTACTACTATATGACAGCAAGTTCACAAAGTTTCCAAGGAAATTTCAAATGGCATAGTATTCCCTAGAAGAGTGAATGGCAGCAGGTTGAAGTTGTACACAGGGGATCCTACCCCTTCACAATCACTATATGGAAGCAGAAAAGTCTTAGTAATCTAGGCAACTGCAAGGGATTGTGGGACTATAAACTACACTTCCTGCAAAAAAGAAAAACAAAGTAGGGAGGTTGCACGACAAAAGCAAGGAGAGCACCAGGAAGAGCTATGCCTGGAGGGCTGCTCCATGGAGGATGGTGCCACGTAGTCAGGTCCAAAATTAGCCATTGAAGTCACTGTTCATGATTGGATAGCGAAAATCTAATTAAGAGGAGCCGGTAGGCGACATTTATGGCGAAAATGTTTAGAGATCTGCTACCAAAGCCATATTTATGACCATAAAATATAGGGAATGGTTGAATTTGAATTCAAAGTCGCCTATATATACGACATGCTGGGCTACCGCAAAACAATTTTCTCTCTGAGAAATTGGTATAAGCCCTCTTTTTTTCACTATATCAATTGACAGGTTTGGGAGGACTTAGTTTCCAGTCTGGCATTCATGAAGCTGCCTGAAATTAGCCAACGACTTATTCTTGGACAAATGTTTGCTCTAGTTAGTTCTGAAGTCACTGTTTCTCAAGAAGAACACCCTAAAGTTGTGTCCATGGAAGCTGTGCTATCTATGCCTACAACACCAAGGTTGCCCAGGACAAAGCAATTGATTGCTAATGAGAATCAAAAGAAACCTATACCAGTGAGGCAGTGACTGAGGAAGAACCTGGAGGTTCGATAGCCAAAGCAACTAGTGGACTTGGAGGTAGAGGAACTCCATGATGGTGTGGAAGAATTAGATGTTGAGGAGGGTGAGCCTCTCACTAGGCTCCTGGCGTATATCCCTCCATGGAAAGGGAACGCCAAGGTAACCAGGGACCTAGATTCGAGAAAATTTACAATCTCTATACCGTTGTTACCCAAGGAGGTAGTTTTTGAAGGCACACTCTTAGCGTGCATCCTGATGTTGAAGATGGAGGAATGGGATCTCACCAACCATGAGAAATTCTCTCACCTAGCTACTAATAAATACATGATGAAGATTTATTATGAAGAAATTGGGGTCACAAGGATGGAACCCATGAAATGCATTAAAGGTGTCAAGCAGGCTAGATTACTACACATGCTTTGCATGCCACACTTCCACCGGTCGATCATCAACATTATTTGTGTGCGCTAGCTTCTCATGCTGGTGCATGATGGGTGCTTATGGCTCGGTGAACCCATCTCTATAATCGATATGCTAATTCATAGAATTATGAAGCTGTCGTATAAAGGAGTAGACCTCACCAAGGAGTTTGGAGGAAAAATCAAAGAAAAGGAGCTGGCAAATAAAATGAGAACTAAATTTGGGCTGATAAAAAAGTCACGTGGATATTCTATCCACTCAATTCAAGAATTTTTCTGCCCAAATTTTAGCCAGGAAGATAATGAGGAAATGTCATGTGGATGAAGTTCCCATGCTAGTAGTTTCATTGGTTGCACAATGTGCAAAGGGCGTGCAGTACAACTGGGCACAGTACCTATGTAAAGAATTCCTAGTGAACTACCACGAAGCACAGGAGGAGAGCAAGACATTTCACTATCCCTTGCTTATGTTGCAAATTTTATTAGTAGCATGGAGACTATTAAAGTATAATCAGTTTTGTTCGTAGGAAGTAGATTTACTGGAGGCAGTGATTTTCGCTTTGCTTTTGTAAAGGATCTAGAGAGGATCATAGAGTCAAAGGTTTTTTGGATACTGGTTGAGATGGACCAACACACAATAATAAGTCGATCACGGTTGTCTCCAACCTTGTTCGAGCAGTTGAGGGCCTTCGCAGAGTTTCAGGTCGAATCTCATAATGTCTCTATCCGGGCAAGGCGAGACCCTAAGTATATTTGCACAAGTTGCCATACTTAGTAACAAAAACTGATGTGCAGGAGATTGTGGGACTATGGCTAGAGGAGTGGCAAGAGCCCACAAACCTTGGTATAGGTACTAGTAGTGGTGGAGAAAGCTCTGCTGCATAGATGAAAGCTGCGCATAAACGAAATGAAGTAGCATAGGTAGCAACATGGGCATTAGCCGAGGAGAGAAAGAAAGAAGATGATGCTAAGGAAACTTCTGAAAAAGAGTGCATTGCGAAGGAGCATCTTGAGAAAGAGCACACTGGAAAGTAGGACATAGTGGAAGTCGAAGCATCGGCTTGCCAACATACTGAGGGAAAATAACTATCCGAGCGGGGTGGAGATGGCGGGGATGAGCAAAGTACTCCCTTCACATTGAAGAAGTGGAGTAAGGAGGCAACTGTTGGGCCAAGGAAGAAGAACAAATCAGACAAGCAAAGACACATTGACCCAATGGTCATCATGGAAGGGGACCTCGACGAAATCGACAATAAAGTCAGGGACATGGAAAATTTTAGAGGCTAATATTCATAGGTGGGCTAATTTTCCATGATTTTTCCAAAAAACAAATTTCCAATTTCTATTTTTTATAGAAATGTTTCACCCAAATTTTAAAATATAAAATTATTTTACCTTAAAAATCACCAAAATTATATTGAGAGTATATATAAAATCATTATAAATTTGAATACCTTTACAAATACATCAATAAACATTTTATAGTTTGCATATTAGGGACTAGTGAGATTCGCCAATTTTTTAAACTTCAAGATAGTTTTTCATTCTTAAAATTTTCCCTGGTCAGGGACACCACAAGAGAGATGTGGAAACAGTTTGAGAAGAAATACATGCAGATGCTAGGGAGCGTCCAAAAGGTTCTACGCGAGCTACATATCCAAATAGGCAGGATTGAAGCGAGCATAGGGAAAGCGAGCTTGGCACAAGTGAGCGGAAGCGTGTTAGAGACATTAAGGACTTTGGATCTTAGAGTCATCTCCTTACCAGAAGGATCAGTCTGCGCAGAAATAGAGGAATACCATGCCCACCTAGGAAATATTAAAGGCATGGGGTGAACTTAGTTGTGATGCCACTTCAGACCCTCCATGTGCTTCATCAGGGGGTCTCGATGAGCTTTGAATCAGGGAGCAACACACACTTGTAGTGATTAGTGAGGTTAAGTTAAATAATGAACAAATATTCGCTAAGAAGGTTGAGGCCATGAAAGTAAAGGAAGAGCTAGAAGCACAGAGTTAGAGCCTGGAAGTAGCAATTACACAGGCGTGTAATTTCGTCCCCAAGATACATATTCTGGAAGAAACCACAACTATAGCGAGGATCAGGAAATTGGCTACTACAGTCCAAGAATCAAAATATGAGATAGATAGAGTTGCATTTGACTTCTAGATGAAGATATAAGAATTAAAACTGAAGCTACAACTGACTACTCCACCAGAGGTCATGGAGCAGCGTGATGTAACCGTCAAGGAGCATATGAATACTCTGGAGATTGTAGTTAAAGGCTGTGACTTTATTTTTAACCAGGCCATGGAAATATGGGACAATTTTTAGGAGGACCCAAACTTGCAGATATTAAGTACATAAATCAGAGAGGCCCAAAAGAAATATGATGAGATTAAGGAGACTACGTGCACATTGGCACCAATCCAGCGCTTCGCGCACCTGTAGGAAGGGAATATGATACAGACACAAGTATTTGAATTGCAGCAAAAAGAATCAGTGTTAAAGGCTCGACTTCAACCTTGTACAAAGGAGGCCAGCCATATTTCTCAGACCATTCAGGAGAAGTTGAAATCTTTGCAACAAACTCAACGGACCATGTGCCTTGTGGTAGAGGGAACAACTACAAAAAAATTAGTCGAAGAGGTGAATAAGGCTCCAATACAAGGCATCTGTTGGGTCCCTATAATACTAGTGATTACCCCATTACTATTGTAGTTGTACCCCTTATTAATATTGTTGTGCCCCTATTGTCCCCATTTGTTATTATTGTGCCCCATAGAATCCCTCTATTGTTATTTGTGGCTTTATATTATTATTGTTAGGTCGGCTGGGTTTATATTGTGACTCCTTAGAACTCCTATATATAGAAGGAGGTTTTATCATTTGAATCATCCAAGAATTGTTTCATTTATGTAATGTAAAGGAGGTTTCCCCCTCAAAGAGGCTGAATTCTAAGGCATTGATCTATCTTTTCTATCTTTTCTTGAACTGGTTTCATAACATTTAGTAACAGAGCTTTGGATTCTAGGGTTTCGCTGCTCCAAACAGGTCATCGTGGAATTTTCACTATAATTTTTTTCTGTGATGTTTCAGAAGCTAAAAAAAACACCCATTTGAGAAGACATCGCACTGAATCTCAGGTCCAAATTTTAGAGCTTTTCGCGCTACATTTTCGGAGATATGAACTGAGGAAGTTGGTCCTTTTGCAGAATTCTTAATTACATTCAGAACAGGTGACCTGGGGAAAATCGTCATAACTTTCTCTCTGAGCATCAGATTGAAATTTCGTAAGAAGGTACAGAAAGAGGACGGACTGTAGTTTCTTGTATATATTTTTCATAGCCAAAGGTGAACATAGGGACACGTGGCACGTCGTACAAGTTCGCTCTATTGAATTAGTGTATAATTAGGTCACTGTGGAAGATTTGGCATAACGTTTCATTGGAGAATCCAATTGGGGTAAGACTGGTGGCATTGGAAAGAGGACACAGAGGGCTACCGCAGATTGCAATTTCAGAACTGGATTATCCAAAATTATAGAGATACATTAGAGGCAATATCGAGCTCCTACAAAGTGAAAAAATGTGTGTATATTTTTTTAAATGTTTGCTTAAGCTTGGTTTGAAAAATTATTTTGAAGGAATTCAAAGGGCATAGTGAAGCATTATTATCAGTAATTGATGCCCCGAAGAAAGAAAATGGAAACACTTAGTAGGCGACCTGAAAGCTCTAGCATGACTCATGAAGAAGAGGAAGAAATGCAACATGATATATCAAAATTACGAGACCAAGTGCAACAAGTGTCACTTGCACAAAAAGGAACAGAATCTAAGATGGATTGTTTAAAGAAAGGTGTAGAAGCTAAGATGAATGACGTGGAAGCTAAGATGGATGATTTAAAGATAGATTTGAAGACAAACATGGAAGAATTGAAGATAAATATCAATAAGTTGCTACAAGAAAGGGTTACTAAGCGTGAAAGGGTAGTAAAGGAAACTCGTGATGAGAACAAAAGAAATGTTAATCATGATTCCATAGACTGTAATGTTGGATCGAAGACCCACCATATTCCAAAAATCGATATGAGGAAGTTGATGGCAAGGATCCCGCAACATGGATATTACAGATGGAGCAATTTTTTGATCTCAATAATGTGCAAAACACACAAAAGGTATGTATGACAACTTTATATTTGGAACCAAATCAGTTTTTATGGTATCAATGGCTTTGCTCTCGTAAAAAAATTATCACTTGGGCAATTTTTACGGAAGAATTGATAGCACATTATGAGGATACAAAAAGCAACACTTTTTTTAGCAATTGATAAGTCTCAAACAAAAGGGTTCAATAATGGAACACATTGAGGAGTTCCAAAAATTGAACATAAGGGTAAAAGACATTCTAGAGGAGCATATGATTGATGTGTTCAGAGGGTCTTTAAAGGATAATATCCAACATGATGTTCGCCTTTGGGAACCTGATTCATTAGATAAGACATTTAGGTTAGCAAGAAAAATGGAAAGCAAAATTATGGCAACCAGGAAGCATACCACTCACATATATAAAGACAGAAGTGTTGTTGTCGCTAGTCTTCCAGAAACTACAAGGTTGACACCACAACAATTGGAGAAAAAAAGAGCAAAAGGGCTTTGTTACAATTGTGAAAGAAAATACACTAAAGGTCATAAGTGTGCTAAGAAGAAATTATTCTACATAGATTGTGAAGAGGAAGAAGAAAAGGAGCAAGAAAGGTCAAAAGAAGAGGATATACTCCAGGAACAAAGCTTAGATGAAGAACAAATAAATCCGACCATATCTTGTAATGCATTGGCGGGAATTACCACTCCTCAAACCATCAAGATAGAAGGACAAATCAAGAAGAAAAAGGTAATAGTTTTGATTGATTCATGAAGCACCCACAATTTTATTCATTGTAAGGTAGCAAAAGAATTGAATTGCTTCCTATATCCAGCACCAGAGTGTCAAGTGATGATTGCAAATGGAGGAACAATAAATTTCTCTGGAAAGTGCCATAATATCAAGCTATCCATGGGAGAATATGTACTGACTAGCCCAATGCTTTCCATTCCAATGTGAGGTGCTGATGTTGTATTAGGAGTCCAATGGCTACAATCCTTGGGTACAATAGCTTTTAATTTTCAAGAACTTTTCATGAAATTTCTATGGAAGGAAATGAAGTTGTATTAAGGGGTATTGCAGGGAACCGAGAAAGATAATCAGCTCTAATGGTATGACAAAGCTTCTAAAAAAGGAATGAAAAGGTGTAATTGCACAATTATGTTCGCTAGATGTTTCCATATTGGAATCATCTATTTCTCCAGATCTCTAAATAGTCTTGGACAATCATTCCAAGGTATTTGAGACTCCCAAAGGTCTCCCACCTATTCGTGATCATGATCATTCTATTCATCTGATTCCAGGAAGTGTTCCTCAAACATCAGGTCGTACATATATCCATATGCCCAAAAGTGTGAAATTGAACGTATGGTTGCATAAATTCTAGAGGCTGGGATAATTCAACCGAGTCAAAGTTCTTGCTCTGCTCCAGTAGTATTGGTGCACAAGAAGGATGGATCATGGTGCATGTGTCTGGATTATGGGAGCTCAACAAGCTCACTATTAAAGATAAGTTTCCCATTCCTGTCATTGATGAATTACTGGATGAATTGCATGGATCAATTTACTTCACCAAGTTGGACCTTCGTTCAGGATATCATCAAATCAGAATGAAGACTAAAGACATTCCAAAAACAACATTAGAACTCATGAGGGTCATTATGAATTTTTGGTCATGCCTTTTGGCCTTACCAATGCACCTTCAACATTTCAAGGTTTGATAAATTCCATTT